>OY744617.1:1326561-1535254 GCA_963556255.1 Allolobophora icterica
GATGGGGAAGAGAGAGGGGATACCAGCCGTGTACAAAATAAAGAGGAGAGGGCCCAGAACAGAGCCCTGCGGAACACCGAGTTTAATAGGGACCCACAGAGTTCTAGATTCACCAGAGATAACCATCTGAGTGCGATCAGACAGGTATAATGTCCGGGGGGATAATGTCCGTTCCCCCGGGTAAATAGAGCAGTCTTTAAATTAGCATAAAAAGTAGTAAAGTGACCCATATGGACAAGGCGTTAGCGCCATTAGAAGCCCGTTGTCACTAAGTACTTACTCAACCTAACTAAAATAAAAATCTAGTAACCATAAATATATATAAAAAATAATACTGACTATAACTGTAACTAAAATACAATCTTTAAGGAGAATCACTCTGCTCAAGAGCAGGTCGACCGTATCCAAACAAATATTAACCAATTCACTGTTACTGAGTTTGGCCAATGATCACACAACGATATCACGATGTGCAAATAAATCTACAACAATGGAAAAGTATTTCTATTGTCGAAGATTCACTTTGCACATCGCATCGTGATTTCTCTGTCAACATAGCATGATTGAGTTATTTCAAGGTATAAGCCACTGTTTGTGTGTAATCATTCAGTTTTAAATGGGTTTTCCACAGGCTTTCCAACCCAACTCGCCTCTTCAAGAATTCGATCCTACCCTACTCCATCAGATCCTCTGCCTTCCAAGCCTATTCGACCTCAAAGAAACCCGCTGTAACAGCTGCTCTTCCTCTCTGGTCTTTCTGGCAACCGGACTCGGACCACCGACGGAGCGCTCCGATACGATACGACGAAGCGCTCGTGAATAAGCTGGTGCTCTGAGCGTTGCTTTACAGTGGCTCGTTAGAAAATTAGAGATTGCCATTACGAGGCCACTGGTTTTAGAACAAATCGAATGGCAAGCAGTGTGTTTCGGGTCAAGGCAATATTAGAAAGACCCGTTAACAGTGAACGCCACGCGGAAAGTTAAGAGATGAGTGCCAAAGATGAAGGTGTCAACAGATCGAGCTTCGAATCGTAGACTTCCGAATTTTAAGCGTAGCGTTCTCGCGAAATAGACACAAGCTTTTTATGTGGTTTTGTATTAATGACCCGTTCAATCACAATCAGCATCATCATCATCACCTTTGATCAGACCCCTCTTCGGACCGTTTCCATTTTCACAGCATGTTTCCAGCTGTCTTTATTCAGGCTCGTCTCCCGGCCTTAAGTAGCCTGAAATCCAGCGTGAGCAGATCATAAAATTATGTCATCAACGAAGCCCCACTTAGCAGCTATTGTACCTCCTCTCTCTCGTCTATCTGGCAATCGGAATCGGATCTTCCTTTGACCATCTCTGGACCAACCCTCTGACACGACATTTAACCGAGGTAGGGGAACCCATGAACCAGGTCCAACTGGTCTTCTGCCACCCACACGTGATCCATTCATGGGCATATAGCCATCGTCGTGTCGCTGATTTCTAGGACAATTTTCAGGTTTGTTTATCCATTATCACCAAGGGGTAGACCATCCTGTCCCTTAATCGTCGCATAAGCACAGATCCACTCTCATTGGTCAGTCTCTGAGTTGGTAATCCGTTCTCCTCTGTCTACGCCAGAGCCGGATTTAGACTTGGTTGGACCCTAAGCTATATAATAAGCTTGGAGGCACCTTGTTATAAAATTACACCAGAAGGTCTCACAAAACTTGAAAATAATATTTATATATTCCTTTTAATTATTTAATAGCAAGGCATTTGAACTGAAAATTAAAATTATTTTCAAATGAATGCATTTACTGAGACGCGATGGAATTTGCTACACAAGCCGTTTAAAAGGTTCTACATAATATATTGTTACATGCTTGCCCTCTTGTCTTATAGTTACTCTATGGTGTCTTGGTTACGCTTGATCAGTTCCTGATAGGGAGTGGTGTTGGATCGGGGACTATATAATGAGTTTTAAGTTAGGAGCGTCAATCATCTTTGATATGACGGCGTCGTTAAATAAACGTATTTTAAGTAAGGAGCGTCGAGCATATGGGGGCTTTCGTCCAAAGAATTTGAATTTGGATGGTAGTGTACGGTAATTTTGAATTTTGGTAGTTGATATAACACATGAATTTGAATTTTGGTAGTTGATATAACACATGAATTTGAATTTTGGTAGTTGATATAACACATGAATTGAATTTTGGTAGTTGATATAACACATGCATTTGAATTTTGGTAGTTGAGGTAACATATGGGCTTTTGTCCGAAGAGTTTTGAAGTTGAAACTTTAATAGACCGCATGAAATTTTAAAAGTGCTGAAATTTTGAATTTTGATATCCAGTTTTGAAATTTTGATAGTCAGTTTTGAAATTAGCGCCGATAACTAAGCTAGTCTTCTGGTGCACCTTGTATTTATCCACGAGAAATTTCATCCATTTCCATTACATTGGATTTAGATAACATCACCATAAGTTACGCAGAAGCAGTTTGGCGCTATGGATAACCTGTGTGTTAATCAATGCTGAGTTTCACTTTCTACGTGACAGCTGAATGTTGTGAAAATGCGTCGAATATAAATCATATTTATCTAGGTTCTGAGTAAGCCAGCGTTGCAATAATAATGATCACGAATGCTTTGTAATTGTTGAATGACCAAAACACCGGCAGATCAAAGGAAGTGTGAGTGGATGTCATCTACAATAAACCATTTTTATATCGTATTAATGTCGCTCGACTTGTGTGTGTCAAGTTTCAGGGCCTGTTTGCAATCCGGTACAGTATGCCAACTGCGCTATGGACATCATATCTTACTTCATTTCATCGGGAGATTCTAAGAGATGCGATTGTCCTTTGCAGTGCAACCAGCGCAAGTATCCCTTCTCCATTTCCACTAGTCCTCTTTCAGAGCTCTTCCTCAACCACACATTGAAGAAGCTCCGGTTTCTTGGACGGAATATAACGATGTCAAAACTAAGCAGGGAGCTCATCTTCCTGGAAATCTTCTTCCCGATCTGACCTACACTAACATCGAGACGATTCCTGCCTACGGTGTTCTCGGTCTCTTCTGTGACATTGGCAATGCCTTTGGATTGATTCTCGGAGGCACTGTGCTCACCGCATTTGAAGTTCTTCAGTTTCTCCTTGGTCTTGTGATGGACCTCATCACATCTGGAAAGTTTGTAAAAATGCAACGTAGCGTAAAGAAGCAACAATGTGAGAACGAGCTAAATTAGAGTTTCTGGTGTTTTAAATGAGTTTTAAACTGGTTTAATGTAGATTTAGATCTACTGTATTCATCTTTTGTGATTCACAGCTCACTCCAGTGTTTATAGAACTTAGTGAATTTTCATGCACATTTCGACCTGGTACTTAGACCGTCTCATTGCAATTCATGACTTTTCCTTGTGCTTATGGAAGTGGACCGGAATGGCATCTTACTGTCCACTATATTTTGAAAATGGTTACAGCGAAAACAACTTAAGCTTTACCAGTGTTATTTGACTGAACTTGAAATATAGGTCAATTCATATAACCGAATGTTGATTAGTTTTGTTGCAAAGGTCCACTGACTCAAATTTTAAATAGTTTTGCAATGGAACCTATCCTCCTTGCTTCAGGCAGCTGGAACATTGTGCCTGGGCTAGAACTACCGAACACGTAGGGTCTTAATATATAACAGAAAATATTTAACAGAGAAATACTTACTAAGTTTATACTCCCAAACACCACAAAATAACCTTAGTGCTCAAATCACTTCAATGGCTCAAAGTTCCTCACCGCTTCAGCAACTAAATTATATAATATATCACTAACCAACATTTCCTTAAAACCTCTGAAATCTCCAACATGCGCCAACTATTCGTATCCAACCGCCCAGATCTGCTCCTTCTTCATGCTGCCATTTCTCTCTTTCATCCTCCAGTCTCCTCCTTCTCTCAATCCACCTCAGCACCAAGCTATCACTTCGACTTTATAGTACTATCACAGAGTAGATTTAGATAGGTAATAATAATAATAATAATAATAATAATAATAATAATAATAATAATAATAGTAAGTAATAATTGCAGAAGAGAGTTAAGTAAGTAGACACATAGGCAGGCGCCTTAGAAGCTGTAGGAGTTCAGAATAGGATTCGTTGTGATGGCATCTCTAGATTAACTGTATCAACCTGGCCAACTTCTAGTCAGCACCGTCTTCAAAGATAAGCTAGGAGCAAGGATTCCAGTTACTGACAAGTAGGTAAATAGGTAAGACAAATTATTCAACAGCTGGAGAAGGTTCTAGAACGTCATCCATCAGCGTCAGTAAGGCCAACCTACTGGTTTTCTATTCGTCAGTAGATTTAGGTAAGGTTAGACTAGGACAACCTTCCAGTATACCTCATCTGATGCCAATCAAATATAATCTAAGGTAAGGGCCTACAGGGAACGAACCAATCAGGAGTACACCTTAACCATGTACCTGAGAATAACTTAGAGATGTAAGTTAGAGAGTCGGTCAGAAGGATGTTGTTGAGTGATCAGTGAGAAGACAGGAACGCCAGCAGTTTAGATGGTGCATTCGGTTTTAGAAGACATGTCTAGAGCTAACAGACACTAAGCGTTCCTTCTTAAGAGTTTAGTATGGAAGTTCTGAAGATGTCGCAATCTCGTAGTCATCACATCGTCTGTGTAACTGAACTATAATCTGCTAGTGAAACTGTATCTGTAAAGATACATTAGTAAGAATGATAATAAAGAGACATTCGTTCTGAATGACATTAAAGACATTCTACAGAGAGAGACTGCAGACTGATAGTTCGTGTCAGACGTAGATAGCAGAAACGTTTAATCGTTATAGTACCACGGAATCTGACCTGGTAGCAGAGTCGGTCTAACGACCTGTCTTTTGTGGACTTGATTTGTTATAGCGCCAGTGCTCACTGGTGTTCCAGACCTGGCTTCTTTGGCGCTGAGAAATATGAAGATTTGCATTTCCACACAGTAATCCACTAATATGGACCAAGGTTGACCCTAAATACGGTAATCCCTTGCCCTGCATCTCGATTTTCTTTTTGAAACTGTCCGGCCGCTAATGCTTTTCCTGACCATGCTTGGCGTGGCACACGGTGTTAAAATAATTGAAACTTTCTCTGGAACACCCTGCCTAAGATCAGATTAGCAGATGGACAAGTACTGTATTAAACGTGGGCGCCAGCAGAAGACATTGAGGGGCGCAAAAAATGTAGCTTTTTTAAGGAAACACGACGGTAAGGATTCAAATAAAATATCAGTGCTACTACTACTATTACTACTACTTCCACCACCACCACCACCACCACCACCACCACCACCACCACCACCACCACTAAATACTACTACTACTACTCAAAAACTGGTTTACTTGACAGACAGACAGATATACGGACAGACATAATGACAAACAAAATAGAACAGATACGCGAACACACAGGAAATATAATTATGCACACAGACAAAAGGAGAGAGACGCACAGACAAAAGGAAAGAGACAGACTGCAAACGAGCGCAGACATCCGGACAAAAGAGAACACACGTACAAAGACACACAAGCAGTTACAGAGACGGAGAGAAGAATGAGAGAAGGCTGAACAGAGAGGCTGCCATCACACATACATGAAACACAAATAATTGTCACACTGTCAGATAGATAGCCTAACAAGCAAAAAGACCGACAGGGAGACAGACACACATAGACGCACAGACACACTGTCGGTGTGAATGAATGAATTAATAAAAAGGATATTCGAATGAATGAATGAATGAATGAATGAATGAATTAATTAATTAATTATTGAGTATTTGTTCGAGTTGTTTTCTATTTTAAATGCGGACGTAATTGTAAGGTAATCTTGATCTAATCCTTCCAATTCCGTTTTAAGGTGATGCCAGTCTCAAGCCTTGCTTAGGAGCAGGGCGACGTGAATTGTTATGACGCAGCGTCGTTAAACCGAGTTACTACTTCCCCCTCCCTCCACTGCGGGTTAAACTAATGGCGGAAATCTCCACAACATCTTCTCGCTTGCTCAAGACGACGTCATGTCTGTTTCCGCGGGGCTCTTACACTGAGGGCGCTTATGATTAATCTGTACTGCAAGAGGCGCCTTATAAATTCATAGATAGGTCTACGATACGATACTACTGCTGTGCAGCGTGAAAAGTGCGAAAATTCCTATGCGGTGGCTAGGCTGTTGCATTAGCTCGTCCTAATCAGCTTCAGGAGGACATTCGCTCACTCACCCAATAACAATCTGATTGACTGACTGACTTACCGACTGATTGACTGAATAATGAAATGACCGAATTATTGACTGACACAATGACAAAGGCTTGATCCATTACACGTATCACATGTCTGCGTTTCTTGATAAAGCATAACGTCCAGAGAACTACTTCACATAGTTGTTTAATATTAAATGACCTTCACATAAACATACTTCGTGATTTATCTTCAGTTCTTTCCTTTGCCTTTCCTATCGACTTAACATAAATCGGCGTTCGGAATCTTTGAACAACAGATTCTAATCGTGATCCTTCATTTATGTAGTGTCTTTTCAATGGAAAGCCGTTCATTACATTACGTTTATTGGCTTACGATTTACGGTTTGTCATTGATGCGTCATCGTTCGATGCCCCGGACATTATGCATCGGCGTTATAGAAGTTACTATTCAGTAATAATATATTAGGTCTTATTATGTTAGAGTATTTCACTCTTACGTGGCCAAATACGAGAACACCAAACTTAATCGAAGAAGCATTTACAACTCTGTTTTGAAATAGACTTTTCTGGAATGCAAGAGCTGTAGCGGTAAAAGATGTAATGATTTTAGGATAGACGATAGCAAATCCCGTAATTAGCCTGAAACATATTTAAGCGATAAATATAACGCTACGCTATTTTTATTTTTAGCTGAATGCATTTCCATTGGAGCTGTTATACGTTTTCGTAGAAAACTTAAAACTTTTTCCTGCATTGGGTACTGAATTCTAGTTTCCACAAGAGAAACCATGTTGTCATCAAGTGTTGGGTTTGAGTTGAATTCTGTGGGTTTCAACGACTACAGGACGGAGAGGTAGATTGCTTTCTAGTATTACTACCAATAGCTATTATTTAATCTCCTATGATAAAACCCACGCTGGAAGATAAACAGAACCGACGGCATCTGGTTGACGTCTCTCTGTGTTCCTTTCGATGAGTTTTGTTGAGGCCTTCAACCGAACAACAGAACCTCTTTGACGGACGACAGAACGATCAAACCCTCACACAATTCAACGATAAGTACTAACGCCTTAAAGACACGCCTCCTTCTACAGAACCAGTCTATAATTATTATACATGTTAACAGCACTGAGCTATGCATTATCTTGCCGACCGACAGAAACTGGACCCCGAGCACTTCGAGCCGGGACGAATACACGGTCAAGGGCCTTCCTCCAGCAGCATCACTCGAAACCAGGGCGCATGCACTTTAACCGGTTAACACACAGCACAATAAACACACAGCAGGACCTACGCACATGAAGACAGGGTTATGCAGACTAAACCAAGGATCACTGTCTAATAACCCTATACCATAGATGTAAATATCTTAAGAACCAATGTTGAGGAGGGTAACTGATATTTTGACTTCGTGCTACAATGTCGTCTTTGTCTTTGCCGACTCTCTTGTTCATGTGATTCAACTAGGACTTGTTTTTATGCCACATCATTGTAGAATTTCTGATTTAGATGTGCAAATTCCGATTTAAAATTGTCTTTAAAATGTTTCGTGCTTTTCTTGTTCTGTCTGTTTTCTTAAACATCGTCTTTTTCAATCGGACAGTGAGTAAGTAGAAACTTTCTGTTTTACTTTTAGAACTACATCACCGTAATTCAACGCGAATACTTCACAGTTTAATTCTTTAAGAAAACCTAATATGATCGACCGAGCATAAATGTCAATTTTTGTTTCAATGAAGTAAATAATAAAATGAGCTTTAAGAGACATCATTTTCATGAGCAAATGATATCGCATTTCTTTGAATGAAGTTGAATCCATGATCTAGATAGCTTAGGATCTCTCGGTCTGTTCTCCATCAAAAGGGACAAATTTCTTACATCAGCTAATGATTTTTCTTGCTGCTTACTTTCTAATGAAGGCCACTGGTAAATATTTGCTTCTAATGTTTAATGGCAAAGGCAACTGAGCGCAAATAACCTGGTTATGAAAACGTTGAAGTGTGCGCTAACCGGGTTTAATCCAGTAATCGAAGAATGATAATTCATAAAGCGCGTTGCCTGCATCGTATTCCGGTTTTGTCGTATATTGCACAGATATATTGGAGATGATTGAAAGTATTTGCTGATGTTTATTGGTCTTGTTGTAGGTGATCAAAGGACAACGAGTGATATCAGCTGTCAGCTGACGAACACTTGCTATGGAAGAACAATCAAGGTTTTGACAAGTAAGAGATTCACGACACTGAAAACCACAGTCTCTCAAGGCATTTCAACCACTTTAGAAACTGCAAGATCAATGTCAGCGAATACTCCAGTTTCAATACACACTGCAGATGAACCATCAAGTGATAGCAAAGACACTTCTGAAGTCACGAAAACCTTCACTGTCGCTTTGACAACAGAACACTTACTGAAATCAACTCAAGAGTCGAAAACAGAAGAGGGTTTCTTATCCATTATAATATCTTATGCATTCCAATACGTCGCTATTACAATATTTGTCTCTGAATCTATTTCTCGTCTCCCTGCACTCTTTCCGGATAGCACTCTCTTCATCCTACAATAATTATCTAGCTCTTATTCTACTCTGTCATAATTATTATGAGGGCTGAACATGGAAGAAAGACGTTCACGAATTAATGTATTTATAATTCATTAGTTATATTCAGGTAATCTAAAATTTCAACTTTTGTTACAATACAAAATAATATTGCATGACGTTATAACCTTTCAAAACATATCACCTTTGTCTGGCGGCTGGCTTCGTTCATCGACATAACAGGTGTTAAATTATTTTAGTATTGTGGTGCCAGCTCTTAACGAACTCGGCCTTATAATGACTTGTCAAGTCGTTGTCAATTATGGGACTGCGAACACTGAATGCAGAGTCAAAGGATTTCCGCGTTGATTCCGATTATATATCAATCAATCAATATATTTTTATTGCAACCAAATTCATACAGAAGCAACAAAGGTGTAACCTAGGTAAAAAATCATGGCAACAAAGGGAGGCCCAGAAGGGAGGAAGATCTAACTAATTAGGGTCCCCATAATAACAATTTTCCAAAGTAAATTTCTAAGATGGCCACGCAGAGAAAGAATTTAACAGGTGACAAGATAACACAAATTGACAGAATTCATATTACAAATCAGAAAGCACTTTAAGATGCACTTGACCTAAACAAGAACAGGCGACAAAGCAAACTTTACTGCAATCTTAACTAGTCTTAAATACGTACGCCGATAATATGCTCATATCATTAACTCTATCTGCTTAGGTTGATGCAAGCGGGAAAGCACGTAATCTTCTTTTAGAAGCCTGCAAATTATTTGATAGACAGATTTCCCTTGGTACTGAATTCCACACTAAGGAACCATACGATTTAATGGTGAAGCGTCGGAGGTTAGAACGGACCTTGACTGGGCGATATGCTGTAGAATTCCTAGTGAAGTTGGAATGAATATCGGAGGAATGAGGGAGGAAATCCTTATTTAATATCGGAGGCAGGAGGTTATGGTCGAGGCGGTAGAAAAATTCACCAATCTGGAGGTCTTTAATCTGGTCTATTCTCAAGAGTTTAAGTTCACTAAAGGATGCGCCCGTGTGTTCCCCCATTTTCGAATACCCGCAATTACACGTATAGTGCTCTTCTGTAGATTTGCTAGCTACGCTAGATTCGTATGTTGATGCCCAAATCAAACTGCAGTAGGTGAAGTAGGGGTAGATGGAGGTATAATACAGATTCAGTCGGATTGTCATTGGTAGCTTATACGCGATACGGGTTAAAATTCCTATGTTATTAGCGATTTTAGCTGCAATTTGGTCAATATGTAGGCTACCTTCCAGATCATGTGCGGATCAATGTGTACACCTAGAAACTTCGTTGATTCAACCTGTGTAATGGAGTTATCTTTAATGAACAAACCTAAATTACCACTGGGGTTACTTTTCTATGAGATTTAAATAATATAAAATTAGTTTTATCTAAATTAAGTGTAAGCCTATTTGCACTGAACCAAGCTGCAATACTGGATAGTTCATCGTTTACTACTTGAACCAACGTCTGCCAAGACGTATATGAGAGTAAAACACATTAGTGTTGTCTGCAAATAATATGAAGAACATTGCTTATATATAATTATATATATAATTATATATTACATAGTAATATACAGACATACGTCCATGTATTTGGCATTATGTAAGTAATAACTTTTGATTCAAGTTTGCCTTTTGACGTGAGCCGTGTTTGCAATGTGAGTCGTTCTTAGACGTCATGACTTGGTTGGGTCTATCAATGGCATATTCTGAGTCTTTCGAGAATACTTACAAATCAGAACAGCTCAACAAGTGAGAGATTCTATTATGTTGGTCTCATTAAACAATATGCATGTATGTTAATCTGTCGCAGCCTTTATGTACAAGCTGCAAGAATTAAAAACTATCAATTTCATCCCAATATTTCGAACCTCATAATAATTATTATGCAAGCTATAGCAAGCTGGCATTCAGTGTGTCCTTTCTTTTTGAGAAACTGTTTCACTTCAGTTGATGCTTTTCTTATTTACAGTATACATTACCCGTTTGGAGGCACAGTTATATACACCTCTATGTGACCCTCAGTGGGTAACCAAACTAAAAGGTCTCATCTACGTTCTAGACCTGTGTGACTACGATCATCCTTTCTGGACTCTACGTGCCTATGATGATAGCAGTCCACACGATCTGCTAATGATAACTATTACAGAAGGATTTTCAAATCCTACCGACATGGTTGGCATTGAAAACCCAAGCACTATATATGTGAGTAGTTTTTACAGCGAATGCATCTGGAAGATAGATATCAGTAAAAACAGCGTTACCTTGTGGCTGTCAGGATTAGACTCGTATTTCAGCTTGTCGGTTACCAATGATAATCATCTTCTGATTCTAAAGTGGTTTCAATATCCCCAGTATTTGGACATTTACGATCAAGACGCCACACTGGTAAGGAGTATTTCGCTTCCCAATGACTGGACAGGTTCATTAATTGGAATTCAGAAACCCAGTGGAGGATTTATCGTCAGCCACGAGTCTATAGAGAAGTATGGAATGTTCATAAGTCTTCTAAGCACTGATGGGCAACTAATTAGTCAGTTTAGCCTGGAAGTAGATTATTTCTTTTCGCGGGTGCAATTGTTTTTGGATACAGAGGGCAATAATCTTTTTGTGGCTGACATGAAGGAAGGAAATATGTGTCTGTTTGACCTAAATACTCTTAACTTGAGTCCAATTGATAGTTTAATCGAACTAAATTTTGCTGTTCGGGATTTAAAAGCTATTATAATTTATTACGACGGAAAGAGAAAGCGAATTATTAGAATTCGTCGGTCAGATGTCGAGATTTTGACATTAGAAAAACAAAAGAAATAACCGCGAAAGGCAACCTTTGAAACGAAGCATTGGCGACGGTTCTTAGATCGGCAGATGAGCAAATATGGTCATTCAGTTCCTTCTTCGTCTAATCCTCAGAAAGAAGATTTTGTTTCGTAAGTGTAAACGATCGTTCTACCGCATCAAATTCTGAGTTCAGTTCACAGCGATTTTTCTTTGACATAACCCATGATTTGTTTTTCTTGCAACGGATGCACCTATCATGAGACATAATTATTGTTAGATATATCTGCAAAAGAAGGAGTGTTTAAACTGACTGCAACATTCTACTCATTAAGAAGGAGTGGTCGTATTGAACGTTACTCTCTACTGTTTCTTTATGCTTGACGGGTTTTGATTTGGCCATCTAGCGGTTTAAAGGAAATGTCTTGAGAGTGTGAGAGAGCTTGGTTTTAGATGGTTGATGTGACGAGATCCTGTTAGAGTTAGGATATCAAGTCTCATTTGTATAATTAAGTGAATAACCGGTCCAGGTTACTTCTGTTTTAAAGGTGTTAGTCCTCTGATAAGTTTTTCTCTGTAAACATTCACAACAACTGTTGTTAAGTAATGTTTTCGAAGGACTGTTCGTCTTCTCGAACCTGATGTCTTCTTGTCGAGGCGGGTTTTGTTGCCAGTCCCTGTCGACATTAAGGTATAACTGTACAGTGTATGTTGTATTTAAATAAAATATTTTATCATACATCGAGTGAGCCTTTCAAGTTTCATTCATTCATTCTGGAAATTTATATAGCGCCTCTTCAAGAGACCTACTCAGAGGCGCTCCCAGCCCAGCCAAGCCACGCCTAAAGAGAGAGGACTTGAGGAGTCGGAAGAAAGCAGGTGAGTTTTCCGGGGGAAGCGGCGTAAAGCGATTGTAAGACCATTCCAGGTAGACGGGCCAACAATCGAGAAGGCCCAGTGTTGTCTGACAACGGAGCGGCCGAGCGGGCCCGAGGGACCAAGAGCTACACCTTAGTCAAGGCTCTGAGAGAGACAAGTCAGAAATCGGGTGACAGAGTCCTAGTTTGACTAGAATATTTCAGGAACAAGCAAAATAGAATATCACGGAATACTGATACAAGATAAATGTTAAATAAACTACATTTTCACTCATTCACTCACTCAGACACCCACCCACTTACCCACTCACTCACTAACTCACACTCGCTAACCCACTCATCCAACAGCCCACCCAAATACTCACTCACTCACTCTCACTTACTAACACACTCACTCACTCACTCACATTCACTCACTCACTCACTCACCCACCAACTCAATTACTCACTCACTCTCACTCACTCACTTACCCACCCACTTACTCACTCACACGCTCACACTCACTGACTCACCCCACCCACCCAAGCCTTCACTCACTCACTCACTCACTCACTCACTCACACTCTCATTCTATCACTCTCACTCACTGACTCACCCACCAACTCACCAACTCAATTACTCACTCACTCTCACTCACTGACTCACCCACCCACCCACCCACTTACTCAGTTCACTCACACACTCACACTCACTTACTCATTCCACCCACCCAAACATTCACCCACTCACTCACTCACGCACTCACTCACTAACGCACTCACTCACTCACGCACTCACTCACTCACTCACTCACTCACTCACTCACCAGGTGGCTGTCTAACAGACCGACTCACTGATAGACTGAAAGATTAAATGACTAAATGACTGACTGACACAATGACGAGGACTACATGACATAGGTCCATTCAACTGGCAACTTTAACGTTCCATTTATCGATGTCTGTGTTTCATGATGAAGCATAACACTCAGCTAATTACTTCACATGTTTGTCACTCTTCATTAATAACGACCCTCAACCAGACATACACTGTACTCTGTCAGTTACTTTTTATCTATTCATCAGCTTTTCGTATCGATTCAATATTACACGCCGTTCAGATTGAGCAACAATCGTAATAGTCACTTCATTATTTAGTGCTTTTTCAATGGAAAACCGCTTATTACATTACATTTATTGGCCTATTATATTTTACGGTTTTGGTGCGCCATCGGTCCATGCGTTCTGCATCAGAGACCGGCGTTATAGAAGTTACTAATCAGTAATAATATAGATTACGTAATAATATTTCGCTGTTATGTGGTAAACTACGGAAATATCAAAATGAAAGAAGCATTTACGATGTCATCAGATTTTAGCTTCGAGTAGAATTCTGTGGGTTTCAACGACTAACAGACGGAGAGGCAGATTGGTTTTCTAGTATTAAAATCAATAGCCACCACTGGCGACGATCTTGTTTGACAGGTGGGGGGAGGGAGGACACACGGGACACATGAACTAAACTGGTCAAAAAAGAGGTGAACAATTTTTTTCGCGCTCGCGTGCGAAAAATTTGGTGGACCCATAGATCGCCGCCCATGACAGCCAATATTAAATCCCCTATGACCAAACCCACGCTGGAAGATCACAGAATGGAACGGACGACATGTATTTCTCTCGATGCGTTTTTCTGAGGCTTTCAACCTGACAACAGAATCTCTTTAGTGTACGACCTGACAACAGAATCTCTTTAGTGTACGACAGAGCGATCAAATCGGCCAGGGCATTTTTTAACATGTTGACTGGTGGGGAAATTCCCCACCAGCCCTCTCGAATTCCCCACCAGTCCTTGCCCTTTTCCCCACCAGTGAATTTGCCCTTTTTAGTCCCAAATAATTATTTTTTGTCATTTGTGTGACCTTATGCATATGATATACTGTAAATGCAAACCACGGCAGAAGTGAGATCTTTATAATTTATATTTCTTTGGTCACCAATAGTCTGCCCATAGACGTCTATGAGTCTGCCACAGCAGACTGAAATCTTTATTATTTAAATTTCTTTGGTCACCAATAGTCTGCCACAGTAGACGTGAAATCTTTGAAACTTATATTTCTTTGGTCACCTGTAGTCTGCTCTTTGCTGTTATTTACGTCTTCGGTGTGTTGATATTTATAATTTTATCATTTGAAAGCAAAAACTAAACATAAACTTAAACCGTAAAACTGAATTTTGATTAATGGTTACGATGAAGATAATCTCTATCTCTAGGGATTGGGATTTATCCAATTTACGCAAGAATAATATTGATTAAATTATAAGCATGCCGAGTACAGAAAGAACTAAGAAACGCAAAGCAGATTTGCTTTTGGATGGCGCTACGAAATGCCAAAAGCTTTCAGATTTATTTGGTCAAAACTCGACAGCAAACAATTACAACCAGTCTGCCAACAACCAATCAGGCAACAACAGTTAGGCCTACTCACTTTTAACCTGTGTGAGTAAAGAACCAAGTCAATCGGTAACTGTTGCGAGTCAGGCAGCAAGCGAATGAGAATCGTCAATTGTAGCAAATGATGTAGCAAATGCAGCAAGTCAATCGTCGATGATTTTAGTGAGTGGATGCTATTCCATCGTCAAGTAGGCCTAAGTCTTCAACACGTGTCAACGAACTTATTCAACTTACCGAAGCCGGTTTTTGTCAACTAGGCCTAGTCAACCGACAAGTGTGACATCAGTTAAGTGATGTAAAGTTCAGAACCAAAGAAACAGTGTTTCTTTTTACAAAGGAATAAAACTAGACTTGAATAGTTTATTAAAGAACAACAACGAACTATAGAGATATTTGACGCAACTAAAGATTCAAAGAAGCGTGTGCATGTGTCTTGTAAATTGTGTCTTCAGTAGGCCTACATAGATGAGGCCAAAAAGTATTTGCGAAACGGCATTGTGCCCACTGCCCATCGCAGTAGGCTAGGTGTCAGAGCTAATGGTGAAGATCGTTTAAAGTTAATAGTAGATCACTTGCAATCTGAAGCACACAATGCCGTTAAAGATCGAGATAAAAATAATGCATAAGGAATGGGAGAAGGGAAACGATAAGCATCATAGGCTTAAAATCTAGAAAACTCATAAAGCCACATATTTTCGCACATCGAAGAATAAGACGAATTTGCTGCATTCTGAGCTCAAAGATGCCAAACAGTTTCCTCGACATCATGAAGTACGTTTCGCTCAGCATCAAGTACAATTAATGCGATAGCCTATAATAGGCTGCCTATTGAGTAACATTCATGGCTGCAAGGCTGTGTGGAATAAACTAGAGCAAAATGAGAACCGTAAAGAGAAGGCTGAAGCTCGAGGTTTCACAAAGACTTGGAATGACAGACAAATTTGGATATCTGCATTAATGGACGATATCTTGGATGTATACCAAACTTTGCAGAAACAATTTAAGCGAGATGATCTTGTCCTTTGTGAAATACTGACATGTAGAGATGGCGCTCTTAGGAAGCTTCAACTGATGAAGAATGGACCGTAGGCCTATACAGGTAAAGGTCATAGGCGTAGCTACATCGAGGCAAGAGGAAGCATTTGCCTCCTCTTGGTTTTGCAGATTTTAAAATTTTCCTTGGGTTATAGCCCTGCATCGTCTAGTAGGCTACAGCCCATTGGAGGTGGATGTTGCCTCCTCTTGAACGGAAGAACAAATTCCCCCCAAAAAGGTCATCAAATGCATGAATGACCAAAAAAAGTCATAAACTTTTTTTGTAGCAAAATTTTTTTGAAAACATGCCGGAATTCTGAAATTCTCACAGCGAAATTAAGAAATTCTCTGAGGTTTTTGCTACCGCCCTTCGGACGCTGAAAAATTTCCCCCTCACCTCTCAAACAAGATCGCCGCCACTCCATCAAAGTTTTGCCAAGCACTAATTGCCTCCTCTTGAATTGAAGTCTGGCTACGCCCCTGGTAAAGGTACTTGTTAAAACAGAAAATGGCTGTACTAAATGTTTCTTGTTTATTAGACAATTATATAATAATAATAAATATTAAATTAATATTAAGTTAAATTATGACATTAAATAATAAATTAAATAACGCAAAATATTATAATAGATAAATTATTAGTAATTATTCCTGTGGCCCACAGCTCAAAAGGTTTCTCTGATTCAGTGCTTTTTTATTTAAAATTACGCGCGAAAAATGCCCCTTTTCAAAATTCCCCACCAGTGAAAATTTCTTAAGAAATCCCCTGGATAGCAGAATTCGTCTGTAGCAGCGGCCACAGGCAGATCCACGAAATCATGTTTGGGCGAAGTAGTAGAGACATTTAAAAGTGCAATGAAAAAGCAATTATGAAAACATCAGTCCATTAAGTTTAAAAGAACTTACAATCGTTCGTCTTAGTCCTCTTCTGAAAACAACGCTGCTGATTTATAAATCAACAGTTAACCATTTATCCAATGTCCAGAATATGCTCGCTTCTGGAGATGGATTCGAACCTGCGGCAATTTAGCTAAACGCAGTAGGCCTAATATTAGTATCTCGTCTTGGTAGTCTATTATTTCAATGGCGCCTAAACTAATGGCTAAGCGGACAACAAGAGGGAAGCCGAAAAAATCAACATGAGTATTGATTATCTCATAACGGACTGACCATCTACACCTTAGTGTGCTTTGCAGAGGTCGCTGTACGTACGTTGTATATTACATGTATATTTTATGTTATTAATAAATAAAATACCAAAAGTACGTTTCATGTTTTGTAGTCTTTCATTGTGACAAAAACTGCATTTCATCATAGATCGATAAACATTTCATCTGGTGGAGTATTTCCGTAGTTAGAACAGTGCCCTATAAATTCCTACTTCATTTCAAACAATTCATTGCATATCCCACATCTGTAAGGTCCTCCCCTAAACGGTCTTTTATCCCCGAATGATTTCACTTGGTTGAAATAAACGCATTCGCCTGTCTCAACCTTCTTCAACAGGTCAGAAACATCGTTAGCGCAAGAGCCTTTCATTCTCAGTTACGGTTGCTTATTATTAGGGCCTATATGTTTCAGGCAGCATTATTCGATTATGCCATCTTATGTGCATGTTAAGTGTTTTTCTCTTCATAAATGCTGAGCTGTATAAGTAGCGTATTTATGGCTTCTCTCCAGTATCACGTTAAATTACACACTCATTGTTTGTCCAAATTTGAATGTTCCTAACTTTTGACCCTGTTGACAGAATTTTATGAAATTTTCAGAAAGTATTGATAATAATCCCTCTTTCAGTGTTTGAAATTTTATTGAATTAGTTTTAGAATTGACAGACTTATTGCCAGAACAATAAGGTTATCAATTCAATTGAGACACAGTGTAGTGTGCATGTTAAGTGTTTTTCTCTTGACAAAAGCTGAGCTGTATAAGTAGCATATTTATGGCTTTTCTTCAGTATCAAGTTAAATTACTCACTCATTTTTCATGTTGCATAAATCGGTGACGTCATCCACATTGTTGTAGTTGACATTACCATAATAGTCATGAAATGTGCATAGAGAAGAAGGGAGGGAGGGAAGAGGGAGAGGGGTAACGGAGTGTTTGGTCACCACCTCATTATACTTGGCGCTCAATCAAAACAAAATCGATAATCAGATAAGGTGTGAATTGGTTCAAGGTCAAGCAGGGAGACAGTCAGACAGATACGGTGGATGTTCTTTAGAATTTGAGCAGCGAGAGAGGCAAGAGAAAGAGGAGGAATCCGAATAGAATTTGAGGGAAAGGACTGTTTGCGTTTTAAGTAAAAGACCTGTGATGAGATAGCAAGATATGAAGTTTTATGATGATTTTGTAGTGTGAATAAGATAGTTTTCGTAGTTCCTACGGGAGTTCATTTCAGAGGGGCGGAGAATCTGGGATTATGGAGCGATTTCCAAAGTTTATGGACGAGCAGTAGTGTGGTCCAAAAAAATAAAGTTCAAGCTAGAAACCAGGACACCCTCTCAGTTTTTTAGACCTGTCAATAGTATTATTGAGATAAAATTTCAGCTTCCTATTCCAACTGGAAGATGGTGCTCAATGACAAATAAATATTACCATATAGTAGTATTTGCTGTAAATCTCGATGCCGTATAACTTGGTCAACATTTATCATGGAGATGAGCTTGAAATAGTTTCTGTTGTGTTGTCAGACTTATTTACGTACTGGTACTTGGAATAAAAAAGTGTACAGTTCTTGTTGAAGGTCATGGTGCCCACATCCTGTGTTTTTGGTTGACATGTTTTCAGAAGTGAAATTTTACATTACAATTGCTGCAGTGCTTGGCTGTGATCCTTCTGCCCTGCCACTTTGAACCATCCACAGAGTGCGTAAGGAAGCCAGGATACAGCATGCTGAAGTTGTCAGATCTGAACTTGAACCAGATTAGCCACTGGTACTACACTGGGTTGGGGAAAGCCCTGCCTAAGATCTGTGGAGCAGAAAATGTCGACCGCCTGCCAGTGCTGGTGTCAGGTGGTGGTGTGGATAAGCTACTCTTTTTGCCCAAATTAGCCTTGGGACAGGATACAATGAATTCATGGTCGTTCATATTCTTCTGAAGTTGTGAAAACTCAGTTGACAAGGTTCAAGCCTTGAGCTTTGATAGCTGTCAACACTGGGCATTTCAACGGAGTGTGTGTTCTGCTGGAAGACAAATAGGCTGAGAGCTCCTGTGGTTGGCCTGCCGTATTCACGTAATGGAATTGATTTTAGCCAAAGTATTCACCTTGTGCTGCAGTCCATCTGTTCACCATAAATCCCAATCTTCAAGAGATTTAAAGCTGCTGGGAAAGTGTGACACGTGTCAACTTCCAAGGACTGGAAGTCATATCCGGCACTGAAGACCCCATGAAACAGCGTCAGTTTTCTCAAGGAGTTTGCTGAAAGAAAGTCAGATTCAGAGATCAGAGACAACTACCAAGAGCTCGTTGACACTGACAGTGGTTTTCCTTGGAAGTCAGCCTTCAATAATTCACTGGAGAGCCCCTTGGTCAATTCACCATGCACATTGGATGGCCAAGTTACTGTATGCAATCATGATCTACCTTTTTCGCGATCAACCTGATGTACTCAAAAAGAAACTCAGAGTCATTGATTTTTGAAGTTTGTGCCCTGATTACGCAAAGGCATGGGCAAAGGCCCCTTGCTGCTGAAGCTTCAGAACAAGATCTGTCACTTTGGATTGGTCTAGAACAATATGAGATCAGCATTGCTGCCAGGAAGGTCCTAGAAAACCACTTGTGGTACCTTTCAGATGAGGCTGTAGTTCCTATAACAGATAAAGTGAAGACTGTCGACAGAATGACTGCAAGACCAACATCCTGTAACAGATAAAATGAAGATTGTCGACAGAATGACTGCAAAGCCTGGTGAAAGAAGGTGAGAGCTGATTCTACGGTACTGAAGGAGTGGTTTTGGGTGATTTTACAACTCAGTGAGCATTGACACTTCTGTCATGCCTGAAGATGAGTGATTCCACCAGAGTAATGGATCCAGAATGAGGATCACAAGCAAGATAGAGAGATAATTCAGCAGTTGAGTGTGGTGAATGACGCGGCTGAGAGGGTTTGAAGTGTTCGAGGAATTCTACCGACTCATCACCAATGATGAAGAAGAAAAGCAGTTTCTTCTCCAAGTGGTCGAGGCAAATAGTAAAGCTGTTCTCACTCACACAACAAAGAAGTCTGCTGTTGACGCAGAGCTTGCAAAACCTTGCAGTTTCTAGAGTCAAAGACGGTAACGGGTGTTGAAATTATTAAACAAGAAAAATCGACATTGGATATTCATGGATTGGACGATGTTTTTGACATTTTTAGACATTTCCAATTCATTAAACCTACTGAAACTTTACAGTTCCATCTGGCTAACTTTTCTTGTATCACATATGATGTCAAATTACAGTAACATTTGATCTATCTTGAAATAAAATGCATTTGTATGCTCGACACATTCATTTCTGCAATTAATGTCTGTTTATCGGTATATGACGAAGTAACACAGTCCGTGAGCATCGTCTTCCAGTTGAAATAAGAAGCTGAAATTTTGTCTCAATAATACTATTGACAGGTCTAAAAAATTGAGAGGGTGTCCTGGTTTCTAGCTTGAACTTTATTTTTTACCATGCATCTGTGGACCACCCTAACGAGCAGTGTTTAATCTAGACACCTTTGTGGGGGTAAATTTATCCCCTTCCCCTGGATTGATGTTCCCCAGAGGCCAGTAAGATAAAATTCCAAAAAAGACGAATTCCTAAAAAAGGTCATAAAATGTTTTCTCAGACAAATTCCTAAAAAAAGAATGATAGGTGTAGGGGACCACAAAGTGTTTTGCTGACCTTGTAGAGTTCTGCATCGCACTAAAACCGGTTCCGATAACATCGATCGTCGCATTTGCCCAATGAAAACCCGGATGACGTGGCATCGAGATAGTGACAGTCAACGTTCCACACCACCTGATTGCTCAGAAATCAAAGAACATGGGCTTGATGCTGAATCGCAGGCATTACCAGATCCAGGTATCGCTCGATGAGTGACTCACCGACTCACTACCTGACTAGTTCAATGAATGAATGAATGAATGAATGAATGATTTCTGACTGATTGTTGAATGACTAACAGACCTATTGATTCACTAAGTGATTGATTGATTGATTGATTGATTGATTGATTGATTGATTGATTGATTGATTGATTGATTGATTGATTGATTGATTGATTGATTGATTGGGTGAGTGAGTGAGTGAGTGAGTGAGTGAGTGAGTGAGTGAGTGAGGGAGTGAGGGAGTGAGGGAACGAGGGAGGGAGGGAGGGAGTTTATATATTTAACAGCTCGCTTTCTGAGGGTTACCTACCTGCTCCCCAAAAACGGGCTATTGTTTTCCCGACCTTGAAAAAGCAAAACCTTGACCAAAATGCCTGTCAAAATTACCGGCCCATTTCCCATCTTTCTTTCCTCTCAAAGACCCTCGAGAGACTAGATTCACTCCAGCTACTCCCCTATTTTGAGCAAGCTGAGCTTTTGCCGGTGGCCCAATCTGGCTTCAGGGGCCACCATTCTACCGAAACTGCTCTCTTATCCCTACTTTCTGATATTTATATAGCTATTGATCACTCTCATCTTTCTCTCCTGGCGCGTTTTGATGTCTCATCTGACTTTGACATGGTTGACCACGAGATCCTCCTTCAGCGACTGGAGCTGTCCTGTGGCCTATCTGGTGTTCCTCTTCTTGACTTAAATCATACCTCTCTGACCGCTCACAGCTGGTTGTCCTTGGTGATACCAGGACTCAGTGGTGGACAGAGGTGGAATTTGGTGTTCCCCAGGGCTCGGTGCTCGGTCCCATCCTATACATCCTTTTCACTGCTGAATATCCCGTCTCTATTTACTAAACATGGGGCAAATGGCCATCTTTTTGCAGATGATGCTCAGGCTTTTGTACGTGGTCCGTCAACTGATCAGTCACTGACCTTCAGTACTGGATGTCAACTAACCGTATGTGCCTAAACGCTGCTAAGACTCAATTGATCTGGTTTGGGACTAAACAGCAGCTTGCTAAACTCAACTTTCCATTGCTGACTGAGAAATTCCCTGCCTACACCTACTCTTCCACCGTCCACGACTTGTGTGTCACACTTGACTCCTCACATTCACAGATCATACCTCCAACATGATTCGCTCTTGCTTCTTTCAACTGAGGCGTATCAGGGCCATCAGAGTCTCACCTTCTGTATTTATCACCATAATTCACGCATTTGTCTGCTCACGCTTGGACTACTGCAACTCGCTCCTCATGGGTCTCCCCAAAGCAGCGTCTCCTCCCTTCAACCTGTCCTAAATGCTTCTATTAGGCTCATCGCTCGACTCCCATGGTTTGCCCATATCTCTACTTACATGCTTGATGTCCTTTGCTGGCTCCCTGTTGCTGCGCGTATCGGATATAAGATCCTCTTCCTTGTCTCTAAATCTCAGCAGCCTACTGCTTCGAAATATCTCTCGAACTATCTGCGAAAACCGCTATCTGCATTTTCTTCTCGCTCATTGCGCTCTGTGAATAGGCTTGACCTTTTTGTTCTCAGGGCTAAAACTGACTTGGCCCAGCACCGGGCGTTTGCTGTAGTGGTCTCACGATCTGAAATGACCTTCGCACTCTCCTCAGGGCCAACCTTATGACTGGTTTTCCTCATCGGTCTCGCGTACTCTAAAGGCATTTCTGTTTCCCCAGGGCTTCTGTGCTAAGAGTGCCTCTGGATAGTAATTCTGCCATCTGTTTTTTAGGCAGTGCTACATGTATATGTGTATTTAGTTCCATCGCATTCCATGACCCCGAAAATGTTAATTTAGACTCTGAAATCATGTTTCCATCACATACATGACATTACTTACAGCCATTCGAAGATACGTGGCCGCCATTTTGTCCGCCATTTTGTTTTTTAGCAGTGCTACATATGTATATTTAGTTTCGTCGCGTTCCTTGACCCGAAAATGTTACTTTAGACTATAAAATCATGTTTCCATCATATACACGAATTTATGTACACGATTTACGTATAGCCATTTGAAGATATTTGGCCGCCATTTTGGCCGTCATTTTGTTTTTTGGCAATGCTACATATGTGTCTTTAGTTCTATCGCATTCCTTGACCCCGAAAATGTAAATTTGGACTCTAAAATCATGTTTCCATCACACACATGACTTTACTTGCAGCCATTCGAAGATACTTGGCCGCCATTTTGTCCGCCATTTTCTTTTTTGGCAGTGCTACATATGTATATTTAGTTTCGTCGCGTTCCTTAATCCCGAAAATGTAAATTTAGACTCTAAAATCATGTTTCCATCATATACATGACCATACTTACAGCCATTCGAAGATATTTGGCCGCCATTTTTTCCGCCATTTTGTTTTTTGGCAGTTCTACATATGTATATTTAGTTTCGTCACGTTCCTTGACCCGAAAATGTTACTTTAGACTATAAAATCATGTTTCCATCATATACACAACTTTATGTACACGATTTACGTATAGCCATTTGAAGATATTTGGCCGCCATTTTGTCCGCCATTTTCTTTTTTGGCAGTGTTACATATGTATATTTAGTTTCGTCGCGTTCCTTGATCCCGAAAATGTTAATTTAGACTCTAAAATCATGTTTCCATCATATACATGACCATACTTACAGCCATTCGAAGATATTTGGCCACCATTTTGTCCGCCATCTTGTTTTTCCATGCAACCGCTAAAAATCCAGCTTGCTAACCACGATTTTCGTTTTCAGTAGGGTCAAATTAGTCTAGAAACACCTGTTAGAAAATTGTTACATGATTTGCTTCTGTAAATTTGAGCAAGTTGTGTACATTTGAGTCATTCATTCCCCATTGGTGGCCATCTTTTTTTGGCGCCAAAATTTGACCTTTTCACGTGGTCCGATTTTGGTAAACTTTTAGTATGTTCATCTCCAGACCTAATGCACCCGAAAATCATCATAAAACGTTTTCTTGCAATTTGTTCGGGGTCAAATCGTATATTGACCCGACTAGTCGTAAACAATTTTAACCATTACATCAGTCATCTGTGGCTGTTCATTTCAATGATCTATACTTTCAAATTTTAAATTCCAAATTGCTAATATTCTGTCTAATGTATAGGCCCCTAGTGTGAAGAATATTAAAAGTTTACGGCACACTTTATAGGATGGTCAGTGCCAGTGGTCATTTTATTGGTAATACTAAATTTCGGTACCGTTCGTAAAATAACTAGGCTTGCGTACGGGGAGACTAATACTGTAGAGCTAAACTGATCATTTTGACGTACGCGTACGGTACGCGTACCGTATAAGACTATAGCCTAGTTATTGTAACGGATGCCTCTGTCCCACACAAACACACTTAGATTATTGTATGTTAGTTAAGTCGCAGTGCTGCAGAGGACAATAGGCTTGTACTATAGATTAGAACAACCCTTTCCTTCCGTTGACAATCCTTCTAATTGTTTCCTTGTTTCTCTTTGTACTTACGCCTATTTAATGTTCACTGTTTGACACTAAATCCACGTATAAGTAACTTATTTCTACTGTGTAGCCTAGCCTGGATTAATCACCAACACAGTTTAAATCTAATTTCTTTATCGACATAAAACAGAACTCAATTCAATTACAACTTCAAACTCAACTAGTCAGCAACACTGCTACAGCGAACACACGAATTCAAACTTCTCCAGTCAGCATAATTCTTCGCGCCTCTTAGACACACCTGTGCTGTGCGCGTAAGCTAAATCTAATTATATACATATAGCGCGCCGCTGCCGATATCGGCCGGCCACGCGTGTCACTAAGACAGTACAACTAAACGTGATACATCTATTATATATACATATACACGAAATGAACGAGGACATCATAGAGTAAAATAACGACACCAATGGTTCCTAGAGATTCCGCTAAAGGCAGGGTGTAAATAAAATCACATCAAATTTTGTTTTGTTTTCGTCCGGTATTGAAAAAAAACCGAAGAAGAAGCGCTCTATAAAGCGCGAGTCACAAGACATAAGACATAAATGCTCAACGAAACAAATGTATGGGTTAATTAAAATAACTTTTTAACTGAGATGAAACAAGCTTCAATTCCTGTAGTTACCTAATGAAGTTATGGCCTTTTTGCTGAACAAATACTCGGAGCAGATGGTTACCGTAGGAAAGCGTAGAGATCGGTTGTAAGCAAGACGGTAGATGGAGCTTGTTGGATATGTCAGGTAATAACATACGCTATTGTACATCTGGAAAGCCATGAAACCTGTCCCGAACAGGAGTAGCATTGTCCATACCACCTTACGGAAAATCTAACCGATTTTATGGCTTGATGGTTTGACCAAGTAACACAAACCAACAATGGATACTTCTTGTGCACAGATTTCCATCCGACGTCTTATGGTCATTCTGATCATCTCAAAGGAACAGTCGTACGCGGATGACTTGCAGGCATATCTGCATTGTCCTGCCTCAGCAGCCATAACTGCGGTCCGTACCATAAGCCGCGCTATCGAGGTCATGGAGGACTGGATGTCCTCCAACCGTCTGTGTCTGAATTCTGCTAAGACCCAGTTAATCTGGTTCGGCACACGCCATCAGCTTGCCAAGATTGACTTGGAGGCTCTGGCCCTGAAGTTTCCATTGCTCACTTTCTCATCCTCGGTCCGAGACCTTGGTGTCATACTGGACCAAGAGCTGACCTTTACGCAACACATAAACCTGCTTTGCCGTAACTGTTACTATCAGCTGCGCCAGCTTACAGTAGTCTCTCGCTCTCTAACCTCCACTGCTGCTTCTACGCTTGTCCACTCATTTGTCGTATCTCGCCTTGACTATTGCAGTACTCTCTATCTTGGTCTCCCAGCGGCTCGGACTGGGTGCTTGGACCGGGTCCTGCGTGCGGCGGCACGCCTTATTGGTCGCATCCCGAGATTTGGCCATGTCACCGAGTACATGCGGGATGTTTTACATTGGCTTCCTATCCTGCAGCGTATTGCCTATCGGGTCTCTGCCCTAGTGTGGCGCTGCCTTGTGGGTGAGGCCCCTGTGTATTTGCGAGAGCATTGCCGCTCCACACTGAACATCCAGCGCCGTGGTTCCCTGCGCTCTTCTAAGCAGGCTGAGCTTCTAGTTCCCCGCTCACGGACCGCCCTTAGGCAGCGCCGTGATTTTTCCATCGCTGGCCCTGCAATCTGGAATGGGCTCCCTGTAGCGCTTCGCTTGGTCCCAAGCACCCATTCTGCCACATTTTATTCAAATCTCAAGACTGTACTCTTCAGCCGGGGTTGGGTCGGGAGTGCTTCTGAGTAGATAACTTTGAAGAGGCGCTATATAAATTCTCCATATGAATGAATGAATGATTCTTTCATTGTGGTTTATCTTTTCCAAGACATCCAGATGTTCTCCAGCTGGGTCCGTGTCGCATCCGTCAGTGACTGGATTATTCAATGACATTCTTGTGCTCGATCTTGACTTGATCTGACTTTCAGACTGTTTTTCATTATCTGTCAGTTTTGCATCATTTACGTTCAGCTGAGTTGAAGGCATCTCACCTTCCCGCATGTATTCGAGGGTGAATGGATGACTCATCTTCGAGTACTTTGCCTACAGATTCAACGTGTTAGCGTTCAGTCAAAATCTGATTCAGAGGTCAGTCTGAATTTGAAGACCTCTTTTCAAGTACTTCAGTTGGAATAGTTTGGAATAGGAAAAGAATAAGTTGGAATGTATACCTGTACGGTGAATACGCCTATTCAATATTCACAAACTACGTATATCAGTGGTGATGGCGACTATTTCAGTATTTATTTTATCAATGCTTGATGGTAGCCTAACTTCCATTAAAGCATTAAAGGTAGTTTCCGAAATTGTGCAACTCTATATCTTGCTTTATAAACACATTGTTATACACATAATATACTGATCTAGACAACTTTCTTTCCCTTGGCTATTACGATCTTGTACCATGAGAAATTCAAAAACGTTACCCACCTGCTAACCACGCCTTAGATGCAATACAACTCCACCTTTCGCTACACTCTATATGCAACGCAACTCTAAGCTCCCTTACACAAAGCGGCTGCTATTTGCGCTTGTTTTTATGCGCTTTTTTATTCACCGTAGCATCAAATACGCCGCACAATTAAATCGTTGATCTGCATTAGGACCTACATAAAAGCACCTATCAGCATTGATACTTGAGAATATCTTCGTCACTGAGGTATTATGGTTACGAGCGGTGGAGCATGACATTCGCCCATTGAATTGCATAGGGCCTACTGGTGACAGCCTGGAGACTACCCAAAGAGAGACGGATGAAAATAAGTTGCAGAAACGGCGAACCCCAGCGACGGGCAAGCCACAGATGATTATGATGATGATGATGATGATGAGGAGGAGGAGGAGGAGGAGGAGGAGGAGGATGGTGGTGGTAGTGGTGATGATGATGATGATGATGATGATGATGATGATGATGAGGAGGAGGAGGAGGAGGAGGAGGAGGAGGAGGAGGAGGATGGTGGTGATAGTAGTGATGATGATGATGATGATGATGATGATGATGATGATGATGATGAGGAGGAGGAGGAGGAGGAGGAGGAGGAGGAGGAGGAGGAGGATGGTGGTGATAGTAGTGATGATGATGATGATGAGGATGATGAGGAGGATGATGATGGTGGTGATGATGATGATGATGATGATAGTGGTGGTGGTGATGATGATGATGCTGACGATGATAGTGGTGGTAGTGGTGATGATGATGATAATGAGGAGGTGGAGGATGCTGATGGCGGTGGTAATGGTGGTGATGATGATGATGATGATGATGATGATGATGATGATGATGATAGTGGTGGTAGTGGTGGTGATAATGATGATGATGATAGTGGTGGTGATGATGATGAGGAGGATGATGATGGTGGTGATGATGATGATGATGATGAAGATGATGATGGTGGTGGTGGTGGTGATGATGATGATGATGATGATGATGATGATGATGATGATGATGATGATGATGATGATGATGATGACTATGATAATGATGATGGTGGTGGTGGTGGTGACGATGATGCTGATGATGATAGGGGTTGGTCCGCCCAGGCAACAATTGAATTCCAATTCATGATTCACAGATGGCATCTTGTTCAGGTCTTTCGACTCAGTAAGGTGTATCAATAACGTGAAGCAATAACAGACTGACTAGGAACGAAGCCTTCCTCTACCTGCATGCGGTTGTTCGCAGTATATAACTAGACCTGCGTCATCTTCCACCAATGATGGACTGCAGCTGGACGGAGTTATAACGTCTACTGCACTTTGCACCATCGACGAGGGACACTGAACATGATGGCATCATTATGTGGACTACGGAGGGGAATACGTGTGTCCGCTATTGGTAAACTGTCTCCTAGTGGTCTGTGAATTGCTTATGGACGAAATAATATCGATTCTTAATGAACATTTAACATCATATCGATTGGCGCTTTGTGAGATAGGCCCATCTCAAAAGGCGTAAATCAAGTATCCAGTTACATTACATTACACACGTGTAATACATCACATAGGATAAGATAAATTATTGCATTTACTGTTCAATTGCAACAGTTTCATCCAGAAACCTTGCATTCAGGTTTTTCACCACATTACCTGCCGCCCTAAAACTGGATCATCATCCAGTTTCAGTTACAATAGGTCGAACTAGATGACTCGGATGTCTGGACACTTCGTACGCTTCGAGAGCTCTTAGGACCAGGATAGGTGCTCCGAACCCTCATCTCCGAAGGAGTAGGCAGACATAAGTTGGGCGGCCAAGGCATACGTGGGCACAAACGGTGGAGGTTAGGGTTAGGGTTTGGGTTAACCTTAACCCTAACCCAATGAACCATTGACTACACACACACACACACACACACACCTGAAAACGAGCTATAGACCGTGATGATTGGCGGAGTTATGGCAACTTCAGATGGCACGCAATTAGAAAATGATGACGAGGCTTGTGGATTTTAAACTTCATCAAAGTAGGCGCAGAGCACACGTTGTTGCGTTACTGAATCGATGAATTTGTAAACATTGGCATTAGCAACAAACATTGTCTAAGCAACAAGGAGACCAACGCTGTTTGGAAACATTAATATTCATCGTGTTTGGCTATATTACAAGTTATAAATTTTTATTATATATATATATATACAGACAAGCAGACAAAATTAAGTCATGAATTGAGTGATTATGCGATCGACATGGAACTGCAGTGACCAAGGAGTGTCGAAGAGAAGTTTGGACTACGGGGATGACTAAACCCAATGGATGTATGGGGGATGTTTAAACCCAATGGATGTATGGGGAGGGCTAATCCCAAATGATGTATGGGGGATGGCTAAACCCAATGGATGTATGGGGATGGCTAAACCCAATGGATGTATGGGGAGGGCTAATCCCAAATGATGTATGGGGGATGGCTAAACCCAATGGATGTATGGGGATGGCTAAACCCAATGGATGTATGGGGAGGGCTAATCCCAATGGATGTATGGGGGAAGGCTAAACCCAATGGATATAATTATGCAGCCACAGACATCTCGACAACTCGGTTATCTGCTAATTCGGTCCGCAAACGGTGATATTAAAAGGAGTGGCATCCATTCAGACAAGCTGCGGTGGTTAAGGAGGTCACCCTGGGATTTTATTGACAGGGTCTGTGCAATATTATATGGTCGCTATAGGCGAATAACTTGAATAAGAAGAATAACTTGTGCATTGCATTAAACGGCTGAATTCCGTCGGGCTGAGACAAAGGCACGTCTGCCTATTGTCTCTCATACTCTCTGTCAGTCTTTGTTAATGTGTGTCTTCCACTCTGTCTGTATTTCTCATAATCTCTGTCCGTCTCACTCAGTCCATCTCTGTCTATCTGCCTGAATGTCTGTTTATATGCCTGTCTGTGTGTTTGTCTGTCTGCATAGCCTCTGTCCGTCTCTCCCTCTGTCTTTCTGTTTGTCTGTTTATCTTTCTGGTCATCTCGCTCTCTCTCCATCTGTCTGTTTATCTGTCTGTTTCTCTTCGTCTATGTCTACCTGTCTATAGTTATGTATGGGGGATGGCTAAACCCAATGGATGTATGGGGATGGCTAAACCCAATGGATGTATGGGGGAGGGAAAACAGAATCTCACTTAGTCATACTATAAAAGTCTCTCACAGCGCAGGCTTCGATGAGACCGACCCATCTGTTGTTTTTCCTGTATTCGAACACATTGCTACTCCCTTATCAGCCATCATTAACTGCTCTCTGTCCACAGGAATAGTTCCCTCAAGCCTGAAAATAGCTAAAGTCACACCAATCCACAAACAAGGCCCAGAAGAGGAACTGACCAACTACAGACCAATCTCTATTCTACCATTTTTTTCCAAATTCCTTGAAAAAGTCATGTTCATTCGTCTATTTGTCTATGTTAATAAAAAAAAACATCTTACATATTTCTCAACATGGTTTTCAGCCCGATCATTCAACTGCTATGTCACTTTTGAGTATCCAGGATAACATCTCATCTGTTATTGACCGTGGCGAATATGCACTAGGTGTTTTCATCGATATTGCAAAAGCATTCGACACGGTCAATCATGAAATACTCCTTAATAAACTTCAAAATATTGGAATACGTGGTATTGCACAGGATTGGTTCAAAAGCTACCTCGATGATAGGAAACAACAGGTCCTATGCAATGGCTCCCTATCAAAATTAAAATTAAATAAATTTGGTGTACCACAAGGATCAATTCTTGGACCCCTCCTTTTCTTAGTTTTTATTAATGACCTCCCAAATGCTTCACCAATCCTGCGTTTTGTGCTTTTCGCCGATGATACGAACATTTTTGCTTCTCACAAATCATACCAACAACTCTTTCAATTAATGAACGAAGAACTAACAAAAGTCATTGACTGGTTCAGAGTCAACAAATTATCATTGAATCTAAAAACGACAAACTACATTCTTTTTTGCTCGCATCGTAAACATATCCCAGAAACAAGGGAAGCACTCATTATGGACAACAACCCTATACCACAAGCAACCTCGGTCAAATTTCTGGGAGTATTTGTGGACCAATTCCTTACATGGAAAGTACATATTGAGAATATCTCTAAAAGAATTGCAAAAAGTGTGGGTGTATTAGCCCGTATTGCCTACTTATTACCAACCCATATTAAACTGAACCTATATTAGTCTTTAATTCACCCTTATCTCTCATATTGCAACATAGTCTGGGCCTCAAATTACTCAACTCGCTTACTTAGATTAACTTTATTGCAAAAATTATAGAATTATAACACGAAAATCAGATCCCATTTCCTCCCAGGCTGCATTACAAAGTCTAAAAATTTTACCAATTGAACAGATTAGATTAGAATCCAACAGACCTCTGAATTCATGTTTAAGTAGGGCCTATATGCACAATCTTATCCCTGCAGCATTCAATGACTTCTTCACTTTGACATCCAAAATAAATCCCTACTGTGTCAGGACATCTGCCGATTATAGAGGAGCACCTGCTAGAACAAACATCCGAAAGTTCTCAATAAAAAGTGCTGGCCCGAGGACTTGGAATAATATTCCTGTCACCATAAGAAATCTACCTAATATTTTAATTTTTAAGAGAAAGCTCCGCGAGTACCTAGTAGCAGCTATTCCCCAGCCCTCCCCATCTACATTTTACTAGCAAATTACGGCCTTGAATGCGCACTAGGTTTTGATGCTGACACCTGATGTGATATTACTTCGATGTTTAGTTAACAAGTTAAGTCCAAAATGTCTAGTATTACAATGTTATGCCAGTTGCCACTATTTTTTCATGTAGGCCTACAAGGGTAACCCTGATAGCGGGACCCAGGTCCCTTAAGGGTTTCTCTCCCTTTACTTCCATTGGAAATTAATAAATTTATCTGTTTTCTGTTAACATTTTACACTGAATGATATCATTTCTGTTACTGCACTTTATTTTATATGAAGTAATAAAATTTATGGTTATGGTTATGGTTATGTCTGTGTATCTGTCTTTCCTTTTGTCTGTCTGTCTTTCTGTCCGTCTCACTCCTTCCATCTCTGTCTATCTGTCTTAATGTATGCCTATATATCTGTCTCTCTATCTGTGTGACTGTTTCAGAGGCTGTTGACCTGTTCAACTGGTGAAATAGGCTTTCTTTACGTAAGTACCCAGAGACCAAATAGACATACAGACAGAATTTATTTCAGGCTGCAGATTAATAACTACAATCGTTGTAACTTTTCCAATTTGAGCTGAAATGGCGAAATTTGTACGTTTTTTCTGAATGTCTGCCTGTCTGCAGTAGATATGTCTGCATGTATGGGCGTACGTATGTGCGTCTGTTGTCCCCTTTTGGGTCTCCTGAGTAGCCAGACTGATATATTAATTCTGTATATTTTGAGTTATTTGTGAAACGTTTGGTTACTGAAATAAATTATGTCTTAATTATGTCTTATGTCTTATATCAAGCAGACAGAGAGACTTTCTATAGGCATACAAACGTACGGAGAGACAGTTAATTTAGGCTATTAATAACAAACGTTGAAATACTGACAGATACCAAAATGACGTAATAACTGCGTCATCGTATTGTTTCGATTTTCAATCGCAGCTCAACTCTCCAAGAAGTCAAAATTTTGGGAAATTTTTTATAAATCTCGTCTTCTTCGTCGAAATTCTTCCGATTTCTGCTCCGTCGACTTTGTTTCGATCGCTTCTCCGTCGCAGGACATCAGGTCAATCCAGAGCATCTCAAAATAAGGACTTTTTATATAAATTTGCAAAATCCATATCGATTTGGTGATATGTGAGCTACAGATTGAAGTTATTTGCCTCTTTTGAATGAAACTCAGTAACTTCCGGAGCGCCACAATATTATTCATCTTTTCAAATTGAAGTTAAGCCTATTTATATATTTTTTTTCATTTTTGAAATCTTTAATTTTAGTTAGTTTCTTTTTTCGTTTATTGAGCTAGTTCTCTGGAGTTGTTAATTCTAGGAAGAAGTGCTTCTCTAATCTTGTTTAAAATAAGCTGGTATTTTGGTCTATTTACGAAATAGGCTAGTTCTGTCGGCGCTGATCGCAGGTGACCAAATTGGGATTTTAACAGAATGAGAAAAAGCCTACTTAGTTCCCGGCTGCCGGGGGTAGCCAGGCCTGTATTCACATACACGGGGCGACCTCTCTCTTTTGCTCCTTTCCTTTCACTCTCGCTCTCTCTCTGCCTCTGTCTGTCTCTGTCTCTCTTTCTGTTTGTTTCTGTCTGTCTGTCTCTCCCCCAAGACAGCCCAACGACAAGCATCGAACGTTTACCAAAAGTGCTGTGATCAAACAATTATTGCAATGATCGTGATGAACATGAAGAACATCATGAACATGAACATGACGAACATGATGAACATGTCGAAAGAGGTCATGAAGAACATGGTGAACACCATGAACGGACATAATGTCTGCTTTAAAGCAGGAACTACGTCTTGGATACCACCCGCCGGGCCAGTCCATAGCTTGGAGAAGGCGGAGGGCAACCGCTACCTTCCGCCACGACACAAACTTACCGTTTTCCCATGGCAAACTACGACATAGCTTTGGCCGCTCTAAGATAATTATCGTATATACATATAGACACCTGTCTCTGCACGTACTGACTTCAAAATCCTCATTCTGGTGTCATAAGCACAGCGCGTCTTGCCCTACATATTTAATTGATGTAATACACCGGCCTCTTTCTGTCTTCTGGCATCGTCCACTTCGCTCCTCAAACAGATTTGATCTTTCAGTTCCTCATACTAGAACAGCTATGACGCAATCCCGATCTTTTGCCTCAATTGGTCCCTCTCTCTGGAATACACTATCTCCTTCCAATCGCTCTGAAAATTGTTAATACGTGACCCATCGTCTTCTTTTGCATTCATCAAAACTTATTCCTTTTCACGTGGCCTTGCACATCAGAAGACCCTCTGAACGGCTCACCCTACTAGAAGCGCCCTATAAGTGTTTAAATACAACACAATACCTTATTAGCATTGCTGAAAGACAATAATAATTTTATTGTTCTATGTGCAAAGATACCGTTCATAGCTACATCGATCGGTAGTCAGTCTTCGAACTTTGACAGATTGTTGAGCCCGCGCACTTACTTGCGTTTTTCAGAAACCTCATCCAGACAATATATAGAGCATTGTGTCTTTCGGACGAAGGAGATTAACTGCTGTATATTATGAACTCCCAACGATGACTGGTGCTGTTCGACACCATAATCGTCTACGAATACCTCGACGTCACGCTACAACGCGGTCACAAAGCCTCGGCGACCACTCGCCGTGCCAGTTCCAAGCCTGGAGAAGGCGGAGGGCAACCGTTTCCAACCGACGCGAGACAGATACCTTTTTACATGGCAAATTGCGACAGAGCGTTTGGCCACGCTAAGATTAGCGTCGCATTCAGACACACAATTTCCCCGTTTGTTAAACTTTTGTTCTCGGTGCAAAGCGACCGTACATGCCTACCTCGGTCCGTGAACTTATTTAATTACGTGTTTGAGAAACCATATCGCGACAGAGCTTTTGGCCACGCTAAGATTAATCTCGTATTCAGACACCTAATTTCTCCGTTTAGACAATTTTTCTTTGTGCAAATCGAACGAACATACCTACTCCGGTCTGTGAAGTTACTTCCTTACTTTCTTACTACTTACGTTTTTCGGAAGCCTAATCCAGTCTATGTATTGCGTCTTGTGCTTTCGGACGCAGTCTATTGGCTGTCGGTGGTGGTGGTGGTGGTGATGATGATGTAGCAATGAAGTCTGTGGACCCAGTCGAATAATTCCTACGAATTCTGAAGCGTATGCATTTTCAGGAGACATTTACAAGGAAAATCACAGTAGGACTAAAGATGAAGAAACTCTTATCTGGTAAAGTGGTCGGATGGTTACTTAACTTCAAGGACAGCCAGAGTATATAGATCTGATAGAAAGATAATATGCATAATTATTATCAGAATGTAAAAGCACATGGAAGGAAGGATACTAGCTTTTTTGATGAACCCGTTGTATAAAAAGTTGCATGGGAAATTTAAATTCACAAAGTGAGAGTGGAGATTTGCAGCCGTGCGTTGGTAAGAATAGTTTCATTTCTAGAGAGTTATGGAATAATTATAGTTGTATTCGTAAACTCCACATTTCTAAAGCTCTACTCAATAGCTAAGCGCAGGGCGCCAGTTTATTCACGAGGGACGTAACAGTGTAATATTTTTGTCACGTAACAATCTTCGTATGGAGATTTGCGATAGTCTTGTGGATAACATGTTGAAAAATTGAGAGGTCGGATATTCAATCCCAGCCAAGAAGTGTTTACATTTTTTACTCCTCCAAGAGAATTCAGCATTACAGAGAACATTTATATATTTTTCATCAGCTAGACCTCTGCGTAAATGCTTATTTTTGTACTCATTCAACACTTACCAATTGTACCATACACAACCAGTGAGAATATCAGGCGCCAAAGTGAATAGAAACAATATCGACAACACTTCATAGTAAGAATTTCGACTGACTTACAAATTTCAAATTTCAATTTCAAGTCTAGTTGTTCGTATGCACAAAATAAAGCTAACATATATATTTCATGAACTAACCGATGCCTTCAAGAGCTCGGCGAAGTTAATTTCGGAAGCAGTTGGTAGTACGGTAATGGTGCTGCTGTAATGCGAGCAGGCAATTCTACGTCTGCTTATCACAAGATCAGCCTTTTGTTTCCAAACAGTTTCGGCCACCTTTATACCCTTAAGTTCCATAGCTTTAGCTTTAACGAGGATACACTCAAACATCTCGATCGGGAGATCTTGGAGTCACAGGTAACGGTTAAACATATCACATCTGTTTACTCATCTTTAGAACGCGTCAGTGAAAAGAGCCAAGGAGTTCAATTAGGAGATACTATTGAATATCAACTTTAGAAGGTCAGTTTCAGTTGAAAATATGAGGAACAGAGTGCTGTCATTACTTCTTTTTCTTCCGATCTTTTAGTTGTTATTAATATTCTAAAATAATTTCCTTTAAAACTACTTTTGAGGGATCTCCTCCGAAACCTGTCCTTGGATAATCGGCCTATAGGATGCAAAAGTTGGCCAGAAAGCAGATTTTGCTCAGCATGCTGCAAAAAAAGATCACAAAATTACATGACAGTAATCAAGTGGCGGTTAAAGAAAATAACGAGGAGTCGCTAAAATAACCAAATCGATAAGATATCCATAGAATGAGGCTCAATTTCGACTGAAAGCCAGTGATTGAGGGATGTAACGCATTTGGACAAACAATTTGGGTACGATTAATAGTGCTACTTGACTAAAGATAAAGCGTAAAAGATATCGGTATTCAAATCACACTATCAAAACAATTCACAAAATCTCCAAACACCTTCAAAAACATCGAAACAAGAATTTTCAATTGCATTTCAGTGTCATGTAGCTTGCCCTTGTGTCGCTGAGTGAGGCGAGTTTTGCGCGTTTAACGCTCTCTATCTGAGGGAATACTGAGGGAACTACCAGAGCACTGTGACAAAAGAAATGCATGCAATTATACCCAAATACAATCAGTGTCTTCAATACGTGTGGTTGCTCGTAAGTTGCTGATTCTGAATAAAAACAGGCTTTAGCTAAGGTATGGCTGCAGCCTGCATGGTTCTGGCTAGCATAGCGGGTGTTCTATGCAGGAAATTGAATGGAGCTTTGATATAGCCAAGAATAAGAGAGCATAATATTACTATTATAGACTCCTCTGCATTAATTTACCGTCAGAGGTCTAAGTCGTTTGCTCGTTATTACTGGATTCAGCTGAATATGTTGGTTCTCGGACTTGAAGCATGGATGCACTAGGACAGTGGTCACCAACTCACGGCTCTCGAAAAGTTCTGTGGCGACTTTCTAGAGACTTCCAGGAAATGACATTTTCTGTGACGAAGTAAAATTGTGCTAAAAAATTAACTTTTTCCGTGTAGCACCGCTATCTGCTAGTATTTGTTGTGCTCCTAAATTCGACCTAAACCCTTGGCGGCTACCAAAGGTTGCTAATCTTCGGAATACGGCAACCAAGAGTGGCTAAACTTCGCAATGCGGCTCCCAAAAGTGGCTAATCTTCGGAATACGGCTACCAAGAGTGGCTAAACTTCGCAATGCGGCTCCCAAAAGTGGCTAAACTTTGGAATATGGCTACCAAAAGTTGCTAAACTGCGAAATGCGGCTCCTCACCGAAAAAGAGTTGAAGACCACTGCACTAGGATCTGCAGAATAACAAAGACAATCAACGTCAATATTGCAATAAACACAAAAGATGTCCGATAAAAATAAAACTAGAATAATAAACATGAGTTCTTTTGCAAAAGTCAATCGCCTAGGTCAAAAGTCTCAAACTATACTTACAGCAAATATATTACTTTCAATTATATTCATGTTGAAGGGTAATCGATTCGAGTTAATCCCTGAAACGAATAATGGCGTCTGTAACGTAAACAATTATTATGACATCACACAATCGACGCGATGTCTCACAATCTTAATTAATAGTGTTGAGATTGATCTATAGCAGTTTTGAAACAGCATAACACATATTAATTAATGTCATAATAAATAATATGGTTATTAAACATTATTATAACTGTTACTATCATTCATCCTCACTTTTATTGTGCATTATGAATGTCATAATTATCGTTATTATTGTTACGTCGTTTTACTCACTGCCCAAAATATCTTAAGGGTAAGATAGTAAGAAAAAGATATACTTAAATATTTTAAGATGTGATTTAGCTGGCATGGCTAGTCTTCGCTTATGTAGGCCTAGGCCTATCTATAGAAGCGCCTTGCAAAACAGTTGTTTTAATTCGTTGGATGGTTGGAGAAGGGAGCTAAAATAGGAATCAAGTTTGTGTATGTCTCCGGACACTTTGGTTTAATAATTACCAAGCCATTTGGAAAAGCAGAAAACTTTATAGTTTTGTGTCCAGTGGTCTTGAAAGTCACTGGAACAAATCAGTGCTTCAGCAGTGTAATGGTATAATTAAATAGTTATCTGGCTGCGTCGCACTAGGCTGAAAAGAACAAATTACATTACATCAAGAAGTACTGCGCAGAAATCTAAAGCAACATTGAGGCTGCTACTGATTAAAATTTAGCAGCCAAATACGAAATTCCCTGTCATACCCAGGCATCGATCGACCGACCGACTGATCACTGATGAACCGACCCAACGACCGATCGAACAACCGACTGACTGACTGATTGAATAACTCAATGACTGGAGAGCATTAGGTTCGCGGATCGATTCCTCCAGGGTGGAACCTTGCATGGCTGCCAAAACGTTTGTTTATTAAGATCTTGATTGTTTCAGTGTAATCTTACTGCGTACTTGTCAGTTTGCATTAATAAGGAAGATTATTATTATTACTGACTAATACAATGACAGTTATCACCTCCTGAAAAAAAACTGTCGTATACTTACTGCGCCCCAGGACACACAATAGAATTGTACATAATGCCGACTCATTAGTCCGTAAAACCTTTGTCATTCGAATGTTATAATGCTTAAATTAATTTGATGACCTATGTATACCAAAGTGCGGTTGGCAGTTGGTTTTTTAATAAATGATATACTTACTTACTTACTTAGTTGGTTAGCCTACTAGGTATAACGAGATGATAAGTTTCAACTTTCTGTGCAATGCATTAGCCTACAGTAACTGTGTTTCTTTGGAAAGCATAACGCTCAGCTAATGACGTCACAAAAACTAATGACGTAACCAGGGGCGTCTACACCATAGAAACCTTGGAGCAAATGCTCCATCCATGAAATGGGGGGAAATCTGTCAGTGCGTGTGCCATCATTTTAAGGGGGAAGGAACGGGTTGGGGGGAAGAAGAGGGGGAAATGGGACGTTGCTCCAATGACTTAGGGGGATAGACGCCCCTGGACGTCACATTGCTACCAATAAATAAATTTTGTCAAAATAGACGTAACAATGATATTAATATTCTGAACTCGAAGTTAGTCTAAAGCAGTGGTGTTCAACCGAGGTTTCGCGGAACCATTGGGTTTAACGAGATGACAGGTTTATGTCACTTGCCATCGCGTTATGGAGGTCCATTAGCCCAGAGGTTTTCAAACTTTTTGGACCACGGACCCTCTCTTTTTTCTAGGCACCGCTCGCGGACCCTAGCATTTAAAAAGTAAAATTTATCACTTAAAATTTAATCAAAGTAACAGTCAGGCTATTTCCACAATACGATACAAGCTTGCTTATGACGCTGATGACTATTAATTAAAAAGTAACACTGAATAAATTGTTATTAACTTCCTGCAATAACAATCGCGTACATTCATTTTAACCCTATGGAAGTGAGGTGAAACATTGGAACGCTTGTGGTGAGGTGGGGTATGATACATTTAGCCTATACCCCAATGCATTTTTTACTTGCAAGTCGCGATATCAACTACTTAACATTATTTGTGATCTAAACTATAATTTTATAACCAATTATCAGCTAAACTGGTGACTATCATGAACAAATAACTGCAGTTTCCCACCATTATTGAAATGACTAGCAGGTGAACTAATAACCATGCAATATCTACTTAGCACGTGCATTTTTCAGTACTCATTCAAAACATTACCAAACGCACGAATAATACCCGTAATAATGCATCAATTTTGCATCCATGCTAAATTATATGCTGCAATATCTTGTATTATCGCCCATTTAATTTTTCGGCACTGCGCCGTTACTTTTTTTAATTCGATAAAATTAAAATATATACGAAAATTTATAATTTCTTTTAATATGGAAAAATTTTTTCCAAAAATGTCCGTTCAATAGTACCTGACATTGTCTTAAAGTGTTCATATTTCACATTCCTACTAAGCTAGAGAAAAATAATCCAAGCTCGTTTCACGTTTTCCGTACAAAACGCAACGTGGAATAGCTATGGGGTGTGTCATACCCCACCTCACCTCCAAAGGGTTAAAGACATCAGTAACATCGGTTTCGCCAAAAAACCAGTGATCTAGTAATTTAGGCCTTTGATTAAGGCGTCTCTAGTATAAACTATTCAGAGGCGCCCTCGGTGCAGGGGCCCCACGGAAACAGAAACGTATTGAGCGAGAAGATGCCAGAGAGATTCCTGTCAAAAAGAAAGTTACGGTACCAAAGTGCAACTAGCAAGGCGTTATTTCCAAGCTATTTGTCTGCATTCCTGTGGAGGTGTAGTCAGAAGTCGCACGTTTTCGGAGAATATTTGAAGTTGCTCATATCAGTGAAAACTATGGCATATGACGTGTTACTTTGTGAAATGAATGACCTGTGGAACCAACTTCTTTTCCAAGAATAATGGAAGTTGTGCAAGAAATAAATGACTTGTTGAAACCATTTCTTGTCTTTATATTAATTTCGTATGTGAACCCATTACTACATACCGATTTATTTAATTTTATAATTTTGGACCGCCGTTTCCAGGATTACCAAGGATCTCACCCGATCAATTCATTGAAAAATGAGCAGGGTCGAGGCCATATACGGTCGCTATGGAAAATCGCGTACATTTACATTTACATTTAGCAGGACCACAAGAGATGATATGACGTTCTTCCGCAGTTCTGTCAAGGGAAAGGACTGTTTTATACAATGAAGATTTATATGGTGTTGTGCAGATGCGCTTTGTCTCCAAATACAATACAATAGCCTATTCTGATAGATGTTAGTTGCATTTAGCATCACTTTAAGATTAGGTACAAAGCGTTTGCATGCACATAATAGCTCATAACCTCAGACTTTCTCACCCGTGACCCAAATAATGCTCTACGCCCGATTTCAAGTTAAACGGTTTTGTTTTTTAGGAAGTTACTTTTGCGTAACGCCGTGAAACATGACGTCAAATTTTGACGTCACAGTTGAAATTGTCGAGCAATGGTTTACCTTGCAGTAGGCCCTATATATCTATACATAATATTTTCCTTATATGCAAATATGTCCTGGTATAACGCTACGTCACAAAGCCTTTCTGTTCTATTGTGAAACCGTTTGTGACGTCACTATGCTGTCGTCTAGACGACGGTCGTCTTGACGACGGCGTTCAGAGCATTTTAACCAACGTCATAATTATGACGGGAAAATACACTAGTTTTAATTAGACGGATGATACTCGTGTTAAGCTACGATTTGTGGAATGGAGGAATTAAAACAATATATTTTGACACTCTTTGGCAACTATTTCAGGTCAATTCGTAAAGCATGAAGCGATGCTGCACAAAACCAATCCGCAATCAGCCAGGGCATATATATATATATATATATATATATATATATATATATATATATATATATATATATATATATATATATCTCAAAGAATCAACGTGCTGACACAGAGAGGATATGGCGGATTATAAGCAATTTGATAAAGTGAGTCTTAGCCCGAAAACGAAACGACATTAGCGATTGAGCGGAAGCATCAAATGCACGGAGAGTGTTCCAAAATCTAGGTCCAGTTTAGAATAAATTATAAATGCATAATAAAAAAATCATTTTAACGTTAAATTCTCAGAGAAAAAAATCTGCAACCAGGGAAGGAAGAGACGGAGATACAAAGTCCGATAAATAAAATGGAGCGAATGGTGCTACAGAAGTACGCATAAGAATCAGGATCTCAAACTCAATCCGCTTTTGATTAGGTATCCATGTGAATGTGCGTTACATGCGTCATTTGCCAGATTCAGGCCTACTCTTAAACTACCCTGGTACTCTACAGTAACGTCGCTTACGTTAGTTTCATAAAATAATTTAATCCAGTTAAAATTAGATTAAACAAATCAATGCAAAGTATAAATTTCAGTACTCTAAAAATATATTCCATTCAGACAAATATAAGTAGGCCTATGTGCAATTTACAACATTCAGCTTACTTATTTAAACGTTATGAACACAATTAAGTGTATAATAAAAATCGCCAAAGACAACAAAACATCAAATATTCAGGATATGTGAAAATCTTAATTACAAATTTATATTTCGTAATGACCAAACAACATTCAGCACTTAATCTAAGAAGGATAAGGTAATTAATTTTATTGCTTAATACATCATAAATGCAACGACAATTAGGCTAAGTATCCATAGTTTAAAATAGTCTCACAATTTAATGTACATTTAAATATCTAGTCCAGCAGAAGTATTTGTGCAGCTAAATTTAATACTTAACAAAATTTTCTTTTCTCACGGAGCTCCTCGCACTGGGAGCGCCTCTGATTAGGTTGTACTGTAAGAGGCGCTTTATAAATTCGTAGGTACAATACAATACAGTACAAAATAGTGGAACCAAAAGCAAAAGACTTTACTGTGATTTTTCTATCAATAGCATAAAATTTCATTTTGATAACCTCCTGCAATTCTACAGTCCTACAATAATGCAAGAAGGCAACATCTTAGATATGCGTTGCTTATAAAAAAAAAAATCTGGATTCTCTACATCAGAATGCCTACTCTTTAAGTACTTTGAAAATAAAGTGGTACAAAGTAACTATATATGTATGTATGTATCCCAGAACTTCAATATCACTTTTTCATTATCTCAAATTATAATTGTTTTAAGTCTGTAAGTATGTGGAATCATATTTCATCATATGTCAGCAAATAAGTCGTCAGGTGGAGAAAATCGATGGCTAGAACAATGTTCTAGAAATTCTTTCTCTATTTCAAACAATTCGTCACATATACCACATCCAAAGGATTTTGACAAAAACGCTTTTGCATCCACAGGAGATTTGAATTTGCTAATATACAGACATTCTCCATCTTCAATTTTTGGTACAGGTCCTACTATTCCACCAGATTCCGGATATAATATTATGTTCTTTGAGAAACGTTCATTTGGTTCATCAGTAACTCCTGTACTACTAAATTTGATTAAATGATCAGACAGGTTAGCTGTTACTTCACTTCCCACTTTAAGATCCTGTGGCTGTGTTCCTGAATGGAGTTCAAACTGTTTCGCTGAAGAACTCCTCTTGGCGTAAAGTTTATTACGTGTGTGTCGCTTCCCAGCTGCATGAGTTCTTCTGTGTTTCTTTAGAGTTCCAGTTCGCGTGAATCCTTTATTACAAACCTCGCATATGAATGGTTTCTCTCCTGTATGAGTTCTTATGTGACTCTTTAGAGTACCGATTATTGTAAATGTTTTCTGACATAACTGGCACCTGTATGGTTTTTCGCCAGTATGGGTTCTCATGTGCCTTTTCAGATTACTATAATTGTCATTAAATGATTTCTGACATAGCTGACACCTGTATGTTTTTTCTCCTGTATGGGTTTTCATGTGCATTTTCTGACTACTACAATTAGAAAATGACTTCTGACATAACTGGCACCTAAAGGGTTTTTCTCCCATATGGGTTCTCATATGACTTTTCAGATGACTGTGATCAGCAAATGTTTTCTTACATAAATGGCACTTGTATGGTTTTTCACCAGAATGGGTTCTCATGTGGATTTTCAGAGTACGACCTTCATTAAATGATTTCTGACATTTGTATGGTGTCTCGCCAGTATGGATTTTCTTGTGTGCTTTCAGATGACTACGTCGAGCAAATGTTTCCTGACATAACTGGCAGCTGTATGGTTCTTCACCAGGGGTATGAGTTCCCCAATGCGCCACCAAGCCATCTACTTCATTAAATGAAATATCACAAAACAGGAAATAGCATGGTTTTTCTTTCGTTTGGTTACCAGCCTTTGCCATCACTTAATTGATAATTTCACCGATTTCTCCACAATGGATTCTTTGATGAGCACTCAAATGATAAAAATGAGCATTTGATTCTCTTAAATAATTGACATCTTTATGGTTTTTGAATAATTTGTATGTGCTTCTCAAATCATCAGATTCTAGACAAAGTTGAGATTTGTATGGCTTTTGGTAGACACGCAAGAGTTTTGGTATGCACTTTAAGCAATTGCCTGGGTAAAACGTTGCTGCAATTGTTTTTGTAATAGCCTTTCCGTCACCAGCAGTTTCTCACATTATTGACGACTTCATTTACGTTTGTGATTGAAAAGCTTACATGAAGGATTCATGTTCCATCTATCAGTAGTAGGTATTTCTGAATAAAGTACGAAATTAGCCATATAAAACACTGTATGACGAAACACTGAAGCTATCCATCCTTTGTATAATAGCACACTTTTGTGCTATTGTTCAGTATGATTTAACTGAAGATGAAATTGTTGACCATAGCAAATGTTGTAATCAAATAAATCCACTGTAATGTTCTTGATGAAAATTAATGAGATGTAGACTTTGTCTTACAACTGAATTTTCTGTAACAGAATATTGCTCGTCATCTTCATGAACTTGCTAAAAAGAAAAGTAAAACCTCCATATTGATAAGTTTTCAAATAGAGAACATAATTTCATTGCTTCTCATTAAAGGAGAATGTCTGTTCTCCCTCCATCTGTAGTTAGAAATAATGGCAAGGCAGAGTTTCATCAATTCATTTACTCAGTGCTTTTTTCTAGAAAAAAGGTTCCGGAACCGAACAATAGGTTCCAGAACTGAACAATTAGGAAGGGATAAAAAGTAAGTAAGTAAGTAAGTTCTTTAATATACCGCCTCTCAAACGCACTGCGGCTAACAAACAGGTTAATCACAAAAAAGGCGCACAAAACAAACAGCAAATTTAAACAAGAGAGATAGTTAAATACAATGGAAATACGAGAGAAACGGGATTTGGTTTGGAAGGGGTCTCAATAAACACTGAAAACATTTCACAACACTGAAATTAAATTAAAATAACTAAATTATTGTTTCATTATTAAAATAAATAAATTATTTTTAGTAGCTCTGAAAAAAGGTGCCGGAATGCTGTTCCAGCGTGTTCAGGCTAAAAAAAGCACTGCATTGACTAATTTTCTGCTAAGATGTTGGCTTGCTTAAACCCTTCTTAAGCCCTGTCTCAAAACACAATGGCCTGACACGTGGACTAAAAAATTAAGGCAATGGCACAAAATAGAGAAGAACAGCATCGTTTCATTCCTGGATCTGCCTAAGGTCAGAACAATGCAGACAAAGAAGAAGGACATGTAGCTGTTATAGAAACTAGACTAAAAACAAAATTCTTGAGTAATGGTGATGTATTTCATTTTATTTCAAATTATGTCACATCTGTTATATAGAATAATGAATACTACATTTATTTTGAATTTTTCTGGTATGCAATTAGCATGGTAAATAAGTAAGTAAGTATTTTCTTTATTTAACCGGTTGCAAGAGATTAGCACTGCAGTGTACATGCATCAAATAATACAATACAGAATACAACAGTTTAAAAAAAGCAGCATCACAGTCAATAAGAATACAGCATTCTTCCAATGAAATAGCTACCCCAAACTGTGAATCCTTAACTGAATAATACCCTATTGACATAATTCATGGCTATATTTGCTCTTTTCTAAACCAATACATTCAGAGAAGGGGCGTGGTGCATATTCTGTGCCTTGTAACTGGAGGGTCACAGGTTCGAATCTACCTCAAGCCACTGCGTAGCGACCTTGGACAAGTTGCTCACCCACAATTGTCTGTGAGGAAGGTACCACCTCACTCATCTCCTCCCCGGGTGGCGTAAAGCCAATGGACGTTATGGACCTGCCTTCGGGCAGAGAACTCATCATCATCATCACATTTAGAACTCATCATCATCATCACATTTAGAGAATATGCATCACGGATGCCATCATAAATGGTGTCATTTATTAAATGGTCATTTATTTATTAAATTTATTTGTTGAGGGTCGGTTAGGGTCAGGGTAAGCGTCGTGAAGGTCGGTTAGGGCAGAGGGTTCAAATCAAATCAAATCAATCTTTATTGTTCCATGAACAGTGCACGTATCAACATAATATATGTGAAACATTGAAGCAATGATGTTAATACATTCATTTATTTGATATGTGAAGTTCAGGAGTAATATTAGAGTCTTCATTGTTATTATATTTTCTAAATAGTGATTTGATACTGTACACTAAGTACTATAGTTGAGCTAATACAAGTGACACTGGACAGGGAACAAGGAAGACCCAAAAGGGACGTAAGCCCCGCTGTATTAGGGTAACCCACGTTCCATCTACATATTGATGGCAGTTGCATTATTTATCGCTGGTTTACAGAATCATCACGCACCAAACATAAAGCAGGTATTTGACAACTAGTCAACAAATTGACAAACATTTAGCAGGTTAGTGTAGCCTATGTACTTGTGCGACGAAAAAAGCTATACCAACGAGTGGAAGCTGGATTTTAAAATTCACGCACCCCGATTGTACATGATCGCCCATTAAATTATGTGCATAGAGTTATAAAATCTAACCAGGCACATTAAAGTCGAATTTGCCTACCATCTGGTTTGAACTGACATCAGCACAAAATGGCGAGCGATTTAAGTCTTTCACACTAACAACAGATGGATTTTTCGAAAGCATTATACTGTCATCTAGCGAATAGATTTTAATGCGTTACATGAAATAAGATTTTAGCCTTAACGTAAATATTAACAGTGCTACTTTTACAATTGCTATTTTCACATTTATATAATACTAGAAAGAAAGAGTGAATAGATTATTGCAAAGCTGGCTCATAATAGCGCATCAGTCAAAGTGCTAACGGAAATGTGATAACATGATCTCCTCATTACGGACTACTTAGGCGCTACATAAAATTAAGCGCCGAGAACCAGTTAGTCACGAGCGCTGTAATGGTAACACTCATGGCCAGAAGAGCATTAGTTTCGCGGATCCGATTCCTTAACTCCCCTCTAGGGCGGCGCCTTGCATGGCTGCCAGACTGTGTGTTAATTAGGATCTTGATTGTACTTTCATGTTTCAATGTAATCTTACTGCGTCTGTCAGTTTGAAATAATAAGGAATATTATTATTATTGTTTTGTGTCAGAGGAGTCAGTTGCTGCTAGGCCCTATGGCGATTACACCGTTTTGCCTGAAAATAGTGGAAAGCAAATTATTGGATAGATCAGGGTAGAATTTCTTGAAAACGGTTCCACAACAAATGATTAACGGGAGGTTTACAAAGATTTGAACTTAGATTCTTCTTCTTTTAAATTGCCACCTGCGGTCCAATGTTAGTGCTACATAAGTCAGATGCCATTAGCAACTAACTCTTAGACTACTCAACAGTTTTTTAATTTAGTTTTGCAAAAGCATAATTTGCTACTCCAGTTAAAATTAGATTATACAGATCAATAATCATCATTAAGTGCACAATTTCACTTCAAGGTGAAGAAGTGAATCAAATGAATCATAAAATCATCAAAAGCAACAAAATAGCAATGATTCAGAATGCATGCTAACTTACATGAAAAAAATAACATCCAGGATTATTATAAGCAGGGCGGTTCTAGGACTTTTCGCCCCCGGAAGATTCGTCCCCGGAAGATTCGCCCCCGACATTTCGCCCCCCGGAAGTTTCGCCCCCGTCGATCCAGCTTCTAGTCTTAGTTACATTTTCATCATAGATCCCGCTTCTAGTCTTCTACTTACATTTTCATCGCTAATCCAGCTTCTAATCTTAGTTACATTTTCATCATAGATCCCGGAGGCGAATTAACTTCCGGGGGCGAATCTTCCCGGGGGCGAAATGCCGGGGACGAATCTTCCGGGCGCGAATCTTCCGGGGGCGAAATTTCCGTGTCCCAAGCAGGGCTGTAGTGGAGGGTATACGCGGGCATACAGCGTATAATCACCTCTAGAGATCGTATACTCACCTCACAAAATATTTACATTTCTTTATATTGAAATACTGTAGTGTATACTGAAAAAATACTGTGGTGTATACTCACCTCTAATTTGTTTCGGAAAACTAACCGGTAGCGTATACTCACCTCTAATTTTACCACTACAGCCCTGATTATAAGTAGAATAAGCGAATAAATGTTCTCCCTGAATACATCAATAATGCCAGTAGAACATAAAAGAAAATCGTCTAATGTAAAGTCTCACAAAATGATGCACAGCGGACATCTGTCTACATTATCTAGTCCAGCAGAAGTAATAAGTATCGATGTGCAACATGGATAAATTCAATACGTAAACAGTCGAGTTGTTTATAAAGAGTGGAATCCAAACTCCAAAACTTTACTGCATCCCTGGACTCCAGTACATAAAATTCATTCTATTCTGATGAACCACAGCAGTTTTTATGCTGTTACAATAAGGTGAGGAACTAAACACCTTAGAAATGTGGTGCCTATGAAAAGGCACCACATCTGCTGTTGACTCCTCACACCAGAATGATTATATCAAACTATTTCGTAATAAAAGTGAAACTCGTTAAGTTTTTGCATGTAGGTATCTCGGCACTTCTTTAAAACGTTTCATTTTCTCAAATCACAATTAAGTCTTTCAATCTTTCTTTAGTCTTTAACAATGGGCATTACAATTACACAGGTTGACAAATAAGTCGTCAGGCGGACAAAGGCGATGGCTAGAACAATGCTCTAGAAACTCCTTTTCTGCTTCTAGCATTTCATCACATAAACCACATCCAAAAGATTTTGCCACAAAAGGTCTTGCATCCTCAGATGATTCGGATTTGTTAATATGAAGACATTCTTGATGGCCAATTTTCGCAAACAGACTTCTAATTTCTTTGGAATCATGATGCGTATTTCTTGAAAAACGTTCACGTGGTTCATCAAGAACACCTGCACTACCAAATGTACAGTGTTGGTCAGATAGCTTAACACCTATTTCACTTTCTGCATTTAGATCCTGTGGCTGTATTCCTGCATGGAGTTTCAACTGCATGGTTGAAGAACCACTCTTGTTATCAGGTTTCTCGCAAATGTGCCACTTTTTACCTGTATGAGTTATTCTGTGTTCATTTAGATCTCCAGGATTTCTGAATGCTATATTACAAACCTCACATATGTATTGTTTCTCTCCAATATGGGTTCTCATGTGATACTCCAGACGACTGATTAGAGCAAATGATTTCTGGCATAACTGACATTTGTATGGTTTCTCTCCAGTGTGCATTCTCACATGATACTTCAGAGTACTGCCTTGAGCAAATGATTTCTGACATAACTGACATTTATATGGTTTCTCTCCAGAATGGGTTCTCAAATGTCTTTTCAGAGGACTACTTTCAGCAAATGATTTCTGACATAACTGACATTTGTATGGTTTCTCTCCAGAATGGGTTCTCAAATGTCTTTTCAGATCACCACTTCCAGCAAATGATTTCTGACATAACAGACATTGGTGTGGTTTCTCACCAGAATGGGTTCTCAAATGTCTTTTCAGATCACTACTTCCAGCAAATGATTTCTGACATAACAGACATTTGTATGGTTTCTCTCCAGAATGGGTTCTCATGTGCCCTTCCAGTTGACTACCTCTAGCAAATGATTTCTGACATAACTGACATTTGTATGGTTTCTCTCCAGTATGGGTTCTCAAGTGTGTCTTCAGTTGACTACCTCTAGCAAATGTTTTTGGACAGACCTGACAGTTGTATGGTTTCTCTCCAGAATGGGTTCTCAAGTGTGTCTTCAGATGACTACTTCCTGCAAATGATTTCTGACATAACTGACATTTGTATGGTTTCTCTCCAGTATGGGTTCTCAAGTGTGTCTTCAGATGACTACTTCCTGCAAATGATTTCTGACATAACTGACATTTGTAAGTTTTTTGGCCAGAATGCTTTCTCATATGCACCACCAAGCTTCCTATGCTAGTAAATGACTTCCCACACAAGTGGCATTTGCATTGATCATCTCTAGTATCACTCATTGTACAACTTGTCAGATTTTCGCCAACAGCATATGATATCTGAAGCAACTGACATTTATGTGGTTTTTCGAAAAAAATGTTTCTTATGTGCTTCTCCAAATCACCAGAATGTGCAAATGATTCTTTATGTAATTTGGATTTGAACGTTTTTCTTCAGCACAAGTTGTAGTATTCATTTCAAAGTAATCGCTTGTGTAAATACTTTCTGCCATGGTTGATAGCTTTCCCAGCACCAGCAATCTGCAGTTACTGACATTTATGAGATCTTCATTTAGGTTAAAGTTTCAGATGTTTATAAGCTGGGTTCATGTTTATTGTTTCAATAGTAATTTTTTGGATGAAGTAAGAAACTAGTCACACAGAAAAACAATTAGATTTCGTGACTAAATAGTGAAGACAACCAATTTCTGCAGAATGTCACATCTATGTTCTGTTCTTGAGAACTTTGGGCAATCCTACGAAGTCCGGTCCCAAATTATTTCACATGGCTTATCACATAGATATGCCTCTCCAATGCTTACTTACTCACCCTTATATAGAATGACGTCATTATCGAGGCCATTTTGTTTACCAGTACATTTCTTGACAGATTTCGAAAGTTTTCTTCAATTATGGCAGGTAGACCATCCGCTCCGATAAACATTATTGATATTGTTTTGCCAGCAGCGCAACTGGTAGGAATTGAACTAACTCCGCGTGAGTTGTATGCTGCTATGCCCAAGAAGCATGGATGGTTGCAGTGGCTCGCCCGACATCGCTTGATCCGGAACAACGTCGATTGCGGAACATGCAGGCGCCCAATGGCGTTAGTCGCACGAGCGGAGTGCAACGATGGCTTTTCGTGGCGTTGTAGGCAATGCAGCACCCGCTGTAACGTTACAACGGGATCATTCTTTGCCAACTGCGATCTGACAACCAAGAAAATCGTTATGTTAATGTATTACTGGGTTTACGAAGTGAAGTGTAAACACGTTATGTTGTTCAAAAGTCTGGTTAGCTGGGACACTATCGTCAACAAATAACAATTATTTTCGTAAGGAATGCTATCAGTGGCTGCTGTAAACCAATGAATTGCTGGGAGGGTTCGATGGAAACGGTCAGTCAGTTTTCGTCGAGATGGATGAAAGTTATTTCTTCCACCGAAAACAGTGCAAAACACCACCGTGGCCAGCGACGCGTTGGTAAGTGGGTTGTCGGCTTGGTTGAGCGTGGTAGCGGACGATGCTGGATGGAGGTTGTTGACCGTCGAGACGCACCAACACTGGAGCGCATTATCAGTAATCATGTGCTGCCAGGGACAACAGTCATCACAGACGCTTGGCGAGGCTATCAGAATGTCTCGCAGCTTAACAACGGGGTATATGATCACGCATTCGTTGTGCACGCTCGTGAGTTTGTTGATTCAGTACACCGGGACATTCACACAGAAACCATTGAAGGACTGTGGATGCAAGTAAAACGTAAACTCCGGTTTCAGAGTGGTACAAGTTGCGGTCTCTTCTCCAGCTACTTGGCTGCCTTTCAATGGCGCAACAGTCACAAACGGAACGTTTTCGGCAGTTATCTGCAAATGTTGTGCGCCAATTACAATATTTAGTAGTCGATGTGGCGATCATGTACAATCGGGGTACCCATGTCCTACCTGGGTGGGTGTCTTTGCATCGTGAGGGTCGGTTAGGGTCAGGGTAAGCGTCGTGAGGGTCGGTTAGGGCTTAGGGTTAGGGGTCAGTGTAGCCTATGTAATTGTGCGACTAAAAAGCTATAGTTGCGAGTGGAAGCTGGATTTTAAAATTCAGGGCTAGGGTTAGGTACCCCGATTGTACATGATCGCCGTCGATGTGAACGGTTTGTTAAGTGACGGTGAGACAAATGCTGTGAAATAATTTGGGACCGCACTTCGGAGGATTGCCAAATAATTATTTACGCTATTCATTTTTTCGAAATCCTGCCAATAATTAAATACGCTAAAGCGTACGTTTACCAAAACGGTGTAAAGGAACTCCTAAGCAAAATAATATAAACAAAAGTGACAAACTTTTACCAACTTTACCCTTAGAAATCGAATTTCCCCACAATGTGCTTCTTACTTTTATCCGTACAAAATGGCGAGAGATGAAAACGCTTTGATTCGTGTGAAATACAAGCTCAAATTCGAAACTATCTTCTGACATCTAGCGAATATTGTTATGGAGGCTACAAAACAAACATTAATAGATTTAATTAGGACATTGTACGTTGACCTATTTTCTTCAATTGTATTTTGTGGCATCTAGATGATTTTATAAGAAAATATTGACGCATATTTAAGCGCACTAATCCTGACCTATAAATATTACTTAATTAATATTAAACAAGAACTTTACAAAGGTTTATTTCAAACGTGGGGAAAACGTTTTATATAATTTCAGGAAACACTTGTTACAAGTGTTAAACTAGAAAGGAATTAGTTTGAAACGAAACTACTCATATTTAATGGGATGGGGATAGAGTAATGGTAACACTCATGACCGGCAAGACCGGTTCGATTCCCGCAACCCTCTCGGGTGGACGCCTTGCGTGACTGTCATAACGTGTGTTTAGTTAAGATATTAATAATTGTACTACCCGATGTAATCATACTGCGTTTGTCAATTTGAATTAATAAATAAAAAGATTATTTTTATTATTTAAGCGACGTACTAGGGGATTATGTTCTACGACCCCGAGTAGGCCTACTGCCCTCAAACAGTCATACGCCACCGTGTCATGTAGGTAAGTTTTTCCATTACAAATAGTTAATAAAAACTATTTCTACATGAATTTACGAATTCATACCATTTGAAGTCGATTTATAGCCACTTGCGCATTTTTAAATAAAATGGCGAGCGATTTTAAATCTGCTCAAACGAAACTAAACATTACTAGTTTGTTCTGCCATCTAGCGAATATATTAAAAGCTCCGCAAACCACGCAGTAACATTGACCAGCAGACAAGATTTCTGTCAATTTCGGTTGCATCTAAACATTCATGTTTAGGCTCATTGAATCAAAAGAGGTTCATGACTCTGGATTGACTCTGGATATGACATCCAGATGTCATCAATCATCATTGAAATAATCTGAGTGACTAAATAAAATGATAAATGAATCGGACGAAAATGTCAGAGTGAAAAAATTAAATATTGTGTTAGGCCTAATCACTGACCCACAGGAGTTGACGTTAGTAGCTGCTCGGACACTCCACATAAAAACATTGGATGAAGTATATAAAAAGGAATTTCACTGCCTTTCACTTATAAACAGCAGTTTTTATCGACTCTCGATTTGACTGATCTTCACGCCATTTAATGGATGTAACACGTTACCCAGCGACTCAAATCTCGAGTAAAAATTTTACTTTGTGGCATATCCCTTTTGACATATTTAATTATGCCACGATAGGCATACAAAACATACATCGGTCAGTTACGATGCTGGTTAAATTCAAAATTCGTTTATTCGGCAGCCAAATTGACAAGATTAAACAAGTCGAAGATTTCAAACAATAGTTGATCAATATAGGCTACATTGCCCGGGATACGGAAATTTCGCCCCCGGAAGATTCGCCCCCGGAAGATTCGCCCCCGACATTTCGCCCCCGGGAAGATTCGCCCCCGAGGAAGTTTCGCCTCCGGGGTCCATGATGAAAATGTAACTAAGACTAGAAGCTGGATTAGCGATGAAAATGTAAATAGAAGACTAGAAACTGGATCTATGATGAAAATGTAACTAAGACTAGAAGCTGGATCGATGGGGGCGAAACTTCCGGGGGGCGAAATGTCGGGGGCGAAAAGTCCTAGAACCACATTGCCCAGGGGGCCCAAAAGAGATCATTGACCCGCTACTAGGGCTGCCTGGGCAGTGTTACAAATTGGCTTGAAGCAGCCGAACTTGCAGAATTGCTTGACCAATCTAGAGGGGTAAACACGTGAGGTAAACAATGTAAGGACTGCTAAAAAGCATTCCTTACAACAACCAACTACCATTTTTTATTTCTATTATCATTATTATTACCTAAATACGAAGAATGGCCAACAGTAAGGAATGCCTACAGTTAAGTCCAGGGATTCTGAGGCAGAGCAAAGATATGCATGCAACGCGGCGAGATATGAGAGGCATTTTTGCCCGAGCGATTTGGAAGGAATGCCTGTTGGAATGCGCCGAACTGCATATTTACCCCAGCCAACGACGCATACGTCAGAGGAGTCACCCCGTTACGCGCAGTAGAGTCGTCCGAGAGAACGCCCAACAGACGCCCAACCGACGCCGCTGATCTACAAGTCCGAGACGCAACTCTACAGAAACTCCTGCTCAGCCGGACGATAAATGCCTACGCTCAACCCTAAGGACACCAGCCTACGATGCATGCCAAGTCCTATCGTTCTCCGCAAATGTCTGCAGTCGTGAAGAAAGGTTCCACGACATTCACCGGCCAAACTACGCCTTCCTAAGGAGCGACCGAGTCCAAGAAACTAAGGACGTCGTCTACCTGAAGCGCCTCCCTCGCCTATTGTTGCCGATTGACATTCGACAGTCCGCCTATACGTCAGGCCAGACTCGAACCGTCGTCCTTGCAGCCTGCTGTCACTCATTTCTCCAATCAGAAGCCTATGCGTGTATTTTCCTAAGTCCCAGGTCTCTCTTCCCGACGTCAGGGATTTTCCCAGTATCAACCTCCTTGCGCCTAAATGAACGACTGAACGACGCGTGCTCGAACCTCGTATAATTCGCACCCAACCGAGTACGGAAACGACAAATGCATAGTTCGTATGGATTCGAAGCGTACTACGGAATCCGTTTCACCGTATCAGAAGTGTTAATCGTTAGCCAGCCAAGCGTGTGAAATCAAGGAGATATTCTGCCCTTATTCTGGATTCACGGAAACTTACGATACCGGAGTATCATTATCGCTTACAGGCGATAAACCTGTATTCAGCCAGAAACCGCTGCGCCAAGAGACCGAGAGAAGCAGAACCTTCTTCTATCCCGTGCCAAACGTATGTTGCCAGTTTTATTATATTTACATTCGTTTAATCTCCATCGCCATTACTTTCGTTATTAGAAGGGCTGTTCGCAAAAGGTTCCTATTCTATATAAATTGTCCCTTGTTGCATTGATCGTTTATTATTCGATGTGTAGTGTTAGTTGTTCAGAGATAATTCGTTGTCGGTGATAATACAATTTGTTTGCAACGAAATATGGCTCTTTCGAAATCTCTTTCCCCTGTGGGAATTTCCGAAGATGATGATGAGATTTGTGATGATGATAGACAACAACTCAGAACTGATGATGCTGTGGATGTCTTGCGCAAGTCGCCTTTGTTAGGTCAGATCTTAGAATCACTTCAGAAATTGTCTGACTCTCAATCTCAACTTTTAGCACAGCAAGCCTCACTATCTTTACAGAACCAATGTGTTTATGTCAGATAAATCAATTGATGTACTGGTTAATAAAATTAATGCCGAATTAAGTCTAGTAGGAGAATGGTTTAAAGCCAACAAACTGTCGTTAAATCTCATGAAAACGAATTTCATATTGTTTCATTCACGAAGGAAATGTGTTCCAACTTGCAATCTAAATATCAATAGGGCCTATTGATAACCAAAACATAACTAGGGTATCTTCTACTAAATTTTTGGGTGTTCACATTGATGAGCACTTAACATGGAGTGAGCATATAAATGTCATATCTAAAAAGATGTCAAAAAATATTGGTATAATTTCTCGTATTCGGCACCTTCTACCGCAATATATACTTGTGAATTTGTACTACTCCTTAATATACCCTTACATATCGTATTGTAATATCTCCTGGGCTTCCACGTATCATACTCGCTTAACTACTCTTAAAACTCTGCAGAAGCGAGCCATTCGGACTATATGCAATTTACCCTTTAGAGCTACAACTCTGCCGTTATTTCTTAGTTTGAGAATATTGCCTTTTGAATGCATAAATAAGTTGCAAGTTGGATTATTTATGTTCAGATTTCAATCGAATCTACTGCCTGTGAATTTTAAAAATTGTTTTTGTAAAAATTATGACGTACACAATCATTACACGCGATCGCTCAACAAGTACCATCAACGTAGTGTCCACACTACTGTTAAGCAGCATAGCATCAAAGTCTGTGGCCCGATACTCTGGAATTCATTGCCTATTGAAGTTACTGGTATACCTACTATGCATCAATTTAAACAAAAACTGAAACTCTATCTCTTGGATGCACTCACATGACTGCATTAGGCCTAGGCCTATGTGTTTATTTACACAGGCACTGTTGTTTGTTTGTTTTTGTTTGTTTGTTTTTTTTCATCTCTTTGTAACTAATGACAATTGATCTGTATACCTTAGTTGGAATCCATGTGTACTGGTAGTTAAGTTCTTTAGTTAAGAGTTCTATCATTGTTTCTTTTACTTGCTGATCATATAACTTGATCGATGTTACCGTTAAAAGTATTGATTGTGCTGACACTTACTTGTATTACGATAAATGTTAACTAGGTGGCCCTGTTAAGCGGGATCAAGATCCCTTTTGGGTCTCCTCTTGTTGCCAAAGTTCAAACTTTTATGTTGTATTTTCCTTGTACTTCAAATGGCTTCAATAAAAGGATTGATTGATTGATTGATTACAAGCCACTCAATCACAACTGTTAACCCAACAGTCTAACTTGTCTGAACAGCAATCTTCCTTATCTCTACAAAACAATTCAATACAATACACCCAGTCACAGATGTTAGAGCAGCAGTCTTCGCTAAGAAATGCTCAGACTAGTATGGAGGAAGGTCTAATCAGCCTTTCGAGTGAGGTAGGTCAGATGAAACGACTCTCTAAAGCTGCAAATCCGGACCCTGGAGAATTGACTGATTTCTTTAGCGCCCACAGCGCGCTCGCGCCTTATAACCGCTCACGGACCACTCGTATTCACGAGGACGTGGCGCATGAAATTGCGCCACCTATCAGTTCCCTCGTCACCGCCCCTCCCCCCAGACGAAGTGTAAGGCTTTTAAATAGAACTGCACGGAGTCTAAGTGATGACCGAAGTAAGCAAGTAAGACAGCCCCTCCCCCCGTCACACGATTCATCTCTCCTGCTGGTCTCTCATCCCAAACTGTCTTGGTAGCGCTTGAACAGGACTCGGGCTTCAAGTCCAAGTCTCTGTCAAATGATACAAATAGAGAGAGAGAGAGAGAATGTCTCGAAGCAGCTGTTTGGAACCTAATGAAGGACCAAATGCAGAGACAGGGTTTAGCGCCCCACCTAAGGAAGTTTCACCGGTAGCCCGTCATTTGTATAGCGCCCAATTGGAATCTCTGCCTAGATGCACTGGCTCTCTCCCACTGTACATGACCAGTGAACGTTGTGATAAAACCAGTACTACACTGGCTCCCAGGCAGACGTTTCACCTAGATGATGACCGTTGGCACCTAACGCGGCCTCCCCGTCCTGTCCAAGACAGTGACGTCATCACCTTCAGAGCAGACTCGCCCCACGAAGACGAAAGCCGCTATGTCACTGATTATGACGTAGTTGGTACACGGGCTCCCCGGCGGAATATAACTTCGGTGGCGCAGCACAGCACAAAACCCCACAACAAGTTATCTTAACTAATATCGCTTAGACTATTGAGATAAGAATTAAGAAAATTAAACTTAACTAACGACTCGACATCGCATCTGGAGAATGGATTTTTCTAAAACTAGCCTAAATAAGCAGCTAATTTATTAGGTCCATCGAGTACATATACGCAGCTTACGCTTGAATGACCAGAGACTGGGTGTTTGCCGGATTGACAGGGGAATTGCATTCCATATTTGGGCCATATAGCGTAGGCTCCTACCCAGAAGTTTACAAAGGAGGCTAGTTCGCAGTATTGTAGGCCTACCTAGCTTTTCGATGTTAATTTGCTATTTTGTGAATAAGCAGCGCGCATAACATTTTCTTTTTTTCGATCTTGGAGTTGTAATAATAATATTTGTCCAATAATTAAAATTGGTAGACCAAATATGACCGGATTCCTCTATAGAGTCTATTCTATCTCTTGTTTTTTGAAGATTCAATAATTAGCAGCAAGTGGCAAAATCTAAATGTTCAGCATGATGAAATCGGCGATCGCAGAATTATTAGTCTAAATCACAGTCATCAATAGACTCGTAATTAGTTAAAACAAATAACAATTGACAAACTAACAGGATTGCGAAGTTGTCTGCCACAATCAACGTCCGTATTGCAGGAAACACCAAAAGTGTGTCCGTAAACACTGCGGAAATCGAAAGAAATTTAAATTTAACGAGTTACTCCAATATACGTCGTGTTTCTTTCGTTCACAAAATACTTTGCTTCAATCGTCACATGACATTGCCAGATATTTTATAAACTTCCATTTTCTCAGTTTCATTATCTGGGTAAAGTATTTTGTGTTTTAGTAACATCATTCGTTCAGTTAAAATTTTAGAAAGGTGACTTAATTTTCAATAGCCTAAATTCTTATTTGCGGTCTTCTCTTCTTTATGTTCTCTGCCCACCGGCAGGTTCGTATGACCAATGACGCCATCGTTCTCTGTCTTGTGCTCTTCTCTTCAGTCCACTGTATCCTTCTTCTTTTGTCATCATCCAGTCTAGCAGCATTGCCCTCGGTCTTCCTCGTGTCTTTTTCCCCTCCATCCTTCCCTCAATGATGTCTCTTAATAGTGTCTCACTCCTTAGGATGTGCCCGATCCATTTCCTTTGTCGTCCGCGTATAGTACTTATGAGTGATCTTTGTTCTTCTACCATTTGCAGGATTTCCTCGTTCGTCCTCCGTTCCACCCAGCTAACTCTGTCCATTCTGCGCCACACCCACATCTCGAAGGCCTCCAATCTTTTTATGTCGTCCTTCCTCATTGTCCATGTCTCGGAGCCGTACAGCACAACACTCCACACCAGTGTCTTCACCATTCTCTTCTTTAGATTCTTGCTTAAGGTTCCTCTCATCAGCTCTCCTATTTTGTAAAATGCATCTTTTCCCATGGGTATTCTTCTTTTTATTTCCTCGTGGCATCTTGCATCGTCTGTGATCACACTTCCTAGATAGCAAAACTTCTCCACCTGTTCTATTTCTTGTCCGTTTAGTGTGATCTTTATTGTTTGTGGTATTATACCGCTTCTCTTGCTTATCTTCATTACCTTTGTCTTCTTTACGTTTATTTTCATTTCATATTCCAGTGATACCGTATTTAGACGATCCATCATCCTTTGTAAGCCCTCCTGGCTAGTTGCCAGCATCGCCTGGTCATCTGCAAATCTCAATGCCTTCACCCTTCTTCCTCCTGCCTTTATCCCCTCCTCCATATCGTCTAGCGTTTCTCTTATGATCTCTTCTATATAGATGTTGAATAGGATTGGTGACAGTGGGCATCCTTGTCTTACCCCTCTTCCTATTTTTCCTGGTTCTGAGTATTCTCCATCAACTCTTATTTTCACTCTTTGTCCCATGTATAGATTACCTATCAATCTTCTTTCTCTCCAATCCACCCCTTTTCTTCTCAGTATTCCCATTAGCTTTCTCCAGTCTACTCTGTCGAAAGCTTTTTCATAGTCGACGAAGCAGATATATATGTCTTGGTCATGTTGGATGCTTCTTTCTGCTATTATCCTCAATGCTGCTATTGCATCTCTTGTCCCCTTTCCCTTTCTAAACCCATATTGGTCCTCTCCCAAGCAATTTTCTGCTTCCGCCTTTGTCTGCAGTCTCTTTGTTATAATTCTTAGCAGGATTTTTGATGCATGTGTCAGAAGGCTTATCGTGCGATGGTCTTCGCAATTTGTTGCATTCTGCTTCTTCTGTATTGGTATAATTATTGTCTGCAGGAAGTCCTTTGGCCATTCTCCCGTGTTGTAGATGTCCCGGCATAGCTGCACCACCTCGCTCATTGCCTTCTCTCCAAGATTTCTGAGTATTTCTATTGGGATGTTGTCAATTCCTTCCGACTTCCCATTCTTCATGTCCTTAATTGCAGCCAAGACCTCCTCTCTCATCACCTCCGGACCCATGCCGTCCTCCACCTGTGTTTCTTCCTGCTTCCGTTCTTGTTTCCTCATTTCTTCCTCGATGCTTCCACTTCCTGTATATAATTCCTCCACATATTCCTTCCATCTTTCCCTTATATCATCTGCGTCCTTCAGTAGTCTGCCGTCCTTGCTCTTGATTGCACCTCCTCTTCCTGTATTTTGCTTCTTGCTTAGTGATTTTATTTTACCGTACACCAAATCGCTTCGCCCCTGTTCCTGCAGGAGTTCCAGTTCTCTGCACTGCTCCTCCCACCACATTTCTCTTGCTTTATCCGTTGTTCTTCTCAGCTGGTTGTTAAGTCTTCTATATTCCTGTTTAGCCTCCTCTGTACTTTTATGTTTCCATTTTCTTCTCTCCTCCATGTCTTTTATCATCTCTGTTGTTATCCATGGTTTACGTGGTTCGTTTCCCTTTTGGAATCCTATCGTTTCAGTAGCACGTTACAATTTATTCCCTAGATGACAGCGTGTACTTTGAAAAACTAGTTAACGTTTCATTGTAGTCAAAGACTTTAATCGCCCGCCATTTTGTGGTGATGTCTGTTACAGTATAAACCACATTGTGGGAAATTCGATTTGACTGCCAAGCCAGGTTAGATTCTGTAACTCTGTGCATATTATAATGTAGCGGATAAACACTTTTAACAAGTGACAGCTAGGTCAATAAGAAAGTTGCTAATTATGTTATGGTTTGAGTGTAATGTTTTTATTCCCCTGTAGACTATAATGGCTGGATGAGCATTAAGCGACTAGATGTCATTGGACGCATTTCTTTGTCATGCACCTTTCTTCGTAACTCGTTCGTCAACATGCGTACACAAGTAATGCACATTTTGTGCTTTGGCCATTACTTCTACATATGTATGGGTTGATTTTTTATATTTACTATATGGATAAAATTATGGTCTAGGTAGATAGATAGTAGATACCGGGATACGGAAATTTCGCCCCCGAAAGATTCGCCCCCGGAAGATTCGCCCCCGACATTTCGTCCCCTATTAAGGTAGGATTCACCGTTAAGTTTTAACCATAAGTTTTTCCGGAAGTATTGAATCAGCAGTTCAGTTTACTCTAGTCTAGACGGTTAGACCAATTCATTATTTAATTTTTTTTATTTTAATGAATGTTTGAAAATAAATAACGTAAATTTCAGTAAATCATGTCAGCTATAAAAGGAACTAAAAGCGATTGACTTCATTTTAATCGCAGGTATAATATTATATTATGGGTCGACGGGCCGCTCAAATGCAGCTTTGCCTAGGGCCGCCAAATGTCTTGAACTGTATATATTTAATTGATAATACAATCTCCTGACTCCTTATAATACAAACTCCTTATTCTAGTACTGTTCGCCATGCCTAGTTAAGATTAGTTAAGTCATTATTATTATTACTCTGCGTGTTGTATAATGTACTCGTCCTTCATCCTTCTCCTTCGCTTTCTCCTTGGATAGGATTTTCTTTACATTGCTTAGCTCTTCCACCGGTTAATTTCCCCCTTATCTGAGTTAAAGAGGAGGCCTCCGTGAAAATCTGACATTATGCAGAGAACAAGACTAATTATTATCTGTAGCACCCAAGCGGGCCTAAATTCTTCCTCAAATAATGCGTTGCAAATGGGTGTCCCTATTAGCGGGAGTTTTTATCCCTTCAGGGCCTACCCTTTGAGGCCATTCTATTCAAGTGTTATATCAGCTATGTAATTACCAATGTACATTACATGGTTTCAGTAAAGAATGATTTGATTTGATTGATTTGATTTAGGGTGTAAACAACCCAAATTCTTAGCAGAAAATTAAAGAATTCCTGAAAATGTGCCTTGACATTATTACTAAGTGGTCACTCAACTCCAAGTGGACAACAGTCATTCTACTGTAATGAGTGAAATTATATTCTGTATTTAAAAACATTAATATTGTGGTGTAACTATTGTTTTAGCAAGTATATCAAGAAGACGAACAACATTCTGTTAGAGCTTCAAAATGCAGTTGTAATACGAGGTTTGCATCTCATTCATCTTCACTAAGAACATTACATTGGATTTATTTTACTACAACTGTCATTAGAGTCAACTATTTCATCTTCAGTTAAAATGATGCTCAACAATATAGAACACATAAAGGCATGTTATTATTACAAAGGATGGATGGTCTCAGTATCTCGTCATCAGGTTTTTTCGCCGTGACTATTTTTTTTACTTTACGTGAAAAAATATGTGATACTGACAACGAAACATGAACCCTTTCTTGTAAGCACCTGAAACGCAAAGTTAAATGAAGTCTTCATAATTTGAGAAACTGGACACCTCTGGTGTTGGAAAGGCTATGACAACAACAACTGCAGAAACTTTTTACACAGACAATTGCTGTGAAGTTCATAACAAAGCTCAAGCTTATAAAAACCTTAGAAATCTCAACTCTGTCTATGGTCCGGTGATTGGAGAAGCACATACGAATCATTTAAAAACCCATAGAAATGCTTGTTATTTCAGAAACCGTATGCTAAAGTTGATCATCTGAGAGCTCCCCAAAGAACCAATACTGGAGAAAAACAGTGAAATTACGAATTAAGTGACAAACCTGAATGCTAATATGAGAATCAAAACAGGAGAAAAAGAATACAGGTGCCATATATGTAGGAAGTCATTTAATCATAGTAGTTATCTGAAAAACCACATGAGAACACATACTGGCGAAAAACCATACAAGTGCCACTTATGTCAGAAAACATTGAGTGGTCATGTGAAAAGGCATATGAGAACTCATATTGAAGAAAAACCATACAAGTGCCAATTATGTCATAAATCATTTACTCGTGGTAGTACTCTGAAAACGCACCAGAGAACCCACACTGGCGAAAGACCATACAGGTGCAAATGTGTAAGAAATCATTTAATGAAAGTGGTAGTCTGAAAGTGCACATGAGAATCCATTCTGGAGAAAAACCATTAAGATGTCAATTATGTCCAAAATCATTTAATCAATGTGGTAGTCTGAAAACGCACATGAGAACCCATACTGGCGAAAAACCTTACAGGTGCCATCTATGTCAGAAATCATTTACTCATGCAAGTACTCTGAAAATACACATGAGAACCCACACTGGCGAAAAACCATGTAGATGCGAATTATGTCAGAAATCATTTCTTACTTAAGGTCATCTGAAAACGCACATGAGAACCCACACTGGCGAAAAACCATGTATGTGCGAATTATGTCAGAAATCATTTCTTACTAAAGTTCAACTGAATATGCACATGAGAACCCACACTGGCGAAAAGCCGTACAGGTGCCAATTATGTCAGAAATCATTTACTCGTGATAGTCATCTGAAAATGCACATGAGAACCCACACTGGCGAAAAACCATACAGGTGCCAGCTTTGTCAGAAATCATTTAGTGATGGTAGTCATCTGAAAATGCACATGAGAACCCACACTGGCGAAAAACCATACATGTGCCAATTATGTCAGAAATCATTTACTCATGCTTGTAATCTGAAGATGCACATAAGAAGCCATACCGGCGAAAAACCATACATGTGCCAATTGTGTCAGAAATCATTTGCTTGTGGTAGAACTTTGACAGTGCACGTGAGAACCCACACTGGCGAAAAACCATACAGGTGCCAATTATGTCAGAAACCATTCAATGAAGGCAATCATCTGAAAATGCACGTAAGAACCCACACTGGAGAAAAACCAAACAGCTGCCAGCTATGTCAGAAATCATTTAGTCAGTGTAGTTCTTTGAGATATCACATGAGAACCCATACTGGAGAGAGACCATACACCTGCCAGCTATGTCAGAAATCATTTGCTTATGGTTGTAATCTGAAAGCGCACATGAGAACCCACACTGGCGAAAAACCATACATGTGCCAAATATGTCAGAAATCATTTATTGAAGGTAGTCATCTGAAAATGCACATGAGAACCCACACTGGAGAAAAACCATACAGCTGCCAGCTATGTCAGAAATCATTTATTCATGGTAGTCATCTGAAAAGGCACATGAGAACCCACACTGGAGAAAAACCATACAGCTGCCAGCTATGTCAGAAATCATTTACTCTTGGTAGTCATCTGAAAATGCACATGAGAACCCATAGTGATGAAAAACCTTACAGGTGCCAGCTATGTCAGAAATCATTTACTCATGGTTGTACTCTGAAAATGCACATGAGAAACCATACCAGAGAAAAGCAACACAGGTGCCAATTATGTCGGAAATCATTTGCTACTCATGATCAACAGAAAATGCACTCGACAACCCATACTGGGGAAAAACCACATATATGCGAGGTTTGTAATAAAGTTTTCACACAATTTGGAAATCTAAAGATACACAGGAAAACTCGTGCAGCCGATAAACAACACACATCCAAGAAACCTTATGCTAGGATCAGTTCTTCAGCGAGACAGTTTAACCTCCGTGCAGGAACACATCCACAGGATCTTAAATTTGGAAGTGAAATAATTGCTAACCTGTCTGATCATTTCGTCGCATTTAGTAATACAGGCATTATTGATAAATCAATTGAACATTTCTCAAGGAACGTATATCCAGATTCTAGTGGAATTACATATCAATTACCGAAAATTATAGATGGGGAATTTCTGTATACTAGCAAATTCAAATCTGCTGTGGATGCGAAAACACCTTTGTCAAAATCTTTTGGATGTAGTATATGTGACAAATTGTTTGAAAAAGAACAGGAATTTCTACAGCATTGCTCTAGCCATCGACTCTCTCCACCTGACGACTTGGTTGCTGACCTGCACTGAATTATGGTTCCACAAAGATACAGTTGAAAACAGTTGTAATTTGAGATAAAAAGATATGCTACAGAACTCCTGGGATGCATATTATATCAGTTGGTACTTTGTATCATTTCAGAATACTTAGACAGTAGGCATTCTGATGTTGCGAATCCAAGATTCCCCCTTAAATGCACCACATATCTAGAGTGTTGCCTTCTTCTCACATAATTGTAACACTGTAGAATTTTGCATGTCTTAAAAGTTAAATGTAATGCTATAGTTACTAAAGACTAAGATAAGTCTTTCATGCTGGATTCTACCACTTGACAACTTTTTTGTTAAATCTTAAATTTAGCTGCACAAATACTTCTGCTGTACTAGAGAGTAGTTGTATATCATTTTGTGAGACTACTTTAGACTATTGATACTTAGTGTATTGTCTTTGTATTCATGATGTATTATGTAATAAAATTAATGAGCTTATTCTACTTAAATTAAGTGTTGGACGTTTGTTTGGTCATTACGAAAAATGTGTAATCAAGTTTGTCATGTATCCTGAATAGTTGGTGATTTTATGATATACTTAATTCTGTTCTTAGCCTCTAAACAAATAGGCTGCATGTCGTGAATTGCTCATACTTATACTGCTCTGAATGGAATATATTTGTTTGATACACTGAAATTTTTTACTTCACATGGATCTTTTTCATCTAATTTTAACAAGATTATATCATCCTTGTATGAAACTAACGTAAGCAAATAACCTTACTGTAGAGTATTTTAAGAATAAATATCAAGTACAAATGACACATGTTAAGCACATTCACATGGATACCTAATTAAAATCGCATCGAGTTTAAAATTCTTATTAGTATGCGTAATTTAGTGCTCCACAAGTTCTCCATCTTATCTATAGGATTTTGCTTCTTATCTCTTCCATCTCTGGTCGCAGATTTCTCCTCTTAGTCCAGGAACTTGGCGTTAAAAATCAATTTTATTATGCATTTATAATTGCTAAAAGGATAATTTATTTTAGAATTTGTGGAGGGACTAACACAGAATATACTCTGATATTGTGCCAGTTAAAATTTATTTCAGAAATTGTTTAGAAATGCGCTACAAAATTCGCACAGTTGGGCTAATTTTGGGATTGTTTTGGCAGGTTACTTTAATATCGGTGTCACGACAAATGGTTCACGTACAAATGGTTCACAGACAAATGGTTTACAGACAAATGGTTCAGGGACAAATGGTTCACGATCTTCCAGCTTCTAGTTTGAGTTATATTTACTTGGAGAATCCAGCCTCTATTCTGAGCAATATTTTCATCGCTAATCCAGCTTCTAGTTTGATGAAAATAGAGCTAAACATGCTTTTTCGTAGTCCAATGTAAAAAAACACAAACTAGAAATTACTGTGGAAGAAATTGGTGGCATGACTTGCCGTTCCATATTAGAAGTAGGCCTATAACATTTTACGGAACATTCAAACGCCTGTTAGAGTTAGAAATGATAGTTTCATTATACAATGAACTCAGTAAAGCTAAAACTTTCATAAAAGTTATTTTGTTTATCTACCCAAAATCGTAGTTTGTTGATCTATAGCCCCATTATCCCCATATAGGGCCTAATAGTCTTCAATCTCTCTTTATACCATTCTATAAGGTGATTATGAATGCATTAGCTTGTTATCTGCAGTGGCGGCGATCTTGTTTGCCAGGTGGGCGGGGGGGGGGGGGCATTTGAACTGATCTGCTCTAAAAAGAGGTCCAACAATTTTTGGCGAAAAAATTTAATGACTTTTTTGGTGTTTCTTCAAAGTGGGGTGGGGGTGGAGGGGACAACTGCATGGTGTGTCCCCCCACTGTTAAAGGCTGGGTCTTGTCCCCCTCGATCCCCCTAGATCGCCGCCCATGGTTATCTGTCTTACGATACGTTTGTATTGTTATTGGCAGCCGGCGCGATGGTCCTGCGTGCCTTCACCGCGGTATCCTGCCAGTAAGTTTGTGAATGTTTGCAGTCGTGAACCTCTGTGATCCGCCATTGTACTGTTTTAAGACTGCCCTAACTAGTGGCAAAATCGTTACACTGACTTCTGACTTCGTTCAGCATGCCGATATCGAACTCCGAACCAAGGAGTCAACGGTTAAGGAAAACAGCGAGATACTCTAAAGTTTGGCCTTTATGATCAGTTATCGAAATCTGTGTAACGACTTGGACATTATTGAAAGCAATCATAAATCAGCACGATGACGGATCACAGCAGGGCCGCATTAAGGCTAGTGCGGGCCGCTTATACCCAAATCCCAACACGTAGATCACTTCAGAAGTACTTAAGGCTTAGGGTTAGGGACAGCGTAGCCTATGCTTTTTGTGCGATTAAAAAGCTGTACCTATGAGCGGAAGCTGGATATTTCTGCGACTAAAAGGCTATACCTGAGAGTGGAAGCTGGATTATTTTCATTGGAGAAATTTAATTCCGGTGAGAGACGACTAAAAAGCTATAGGCCTATGCATGCGTGTGGAAGCTGGATATTTGTGCGACTAAAAAGCTAAACGTGCGAGTGGAAGCTGGATATATTCATTGCAGAATTTTTTAAATTTATTTCAACCAATAGCGCCAACAATAAATTTATGAATATTTATGAACTGCTGTACGTGTTGGGATTTGGGTAGCCTATATAGCCTATGCGTGCGGGCCCGGGTGCTGTGGTCACCTATATATATGCCTAGCCATCAGCGCTAAGCCCAATTACAAGTAGGCCTAGAATAAAAAAAATAGTTAGATTATTCATTGTTGTTACTTTGATTTGATTTCTTACTATAGTTGTCACATTTCTATATTACCGACTGATGCTAATGTTAATGCGTTAGGCCCCTATCATAACAACAACACAAACTGTGCAATATGGGCCTACGGATGCGCATTGCGCAGGATCTTATTATTTGATTGCCGTGTTAAGTTTGATTAGAACTTCCAACAGTAGGCCTACGCATCGGACCCCATGGGTAATCCAAACAACTGTGAGACGACTGACAACTTCTAATAGCTATCATTATAGGTTCCTTTAAATCGTCCAACTCCTACCTCCATCAGAATAGGCCCATATAAAATTATTATGATCTCTTATTACATACATATTGGCGATCCATGCATGTATGAAGAGATACATACATAATATAATTATATACATGCAAACAAACACATGCGCATGCATACATACTCTAACGGTGACACGTGTTAAAGCATGGCTTGCCTTGTTTTTGTGTAGGAGCACAAGTTCATTCCCGTGCACCTGTCTGTGATGTGAGTTTGATAAAAATAACATTCACTATGATTTGGAGTTTCGACCACTCCTTGTAATTGCAAGACAGGAGAATGAATTAGATTAAAGTATGACTGGTCATTAGTTACTAGAAGTCGTTATTTCTATGTTTTAAGCTTGGAGGATCATTAATTAATCTTACGCGAGATCATTGGAAATTGGAATAAGACTGAAGTGCTCCTGCGTTTGTCGGAACTGACGCCGGTTGTCGCTACTAATTCCACGTCCTGGACACCTCTTCCTCTGTTCACATGTCCAATACTCAGTTGCGACATCAGCAGATGATCGGTGTCGAATATAACTGAAACTGTCCTCACTTATCAAAAGAACCTTATTTTTCTGTGTTGTTGCAAAACGTAAAGGCATGGCTCAAGTTTAACGCGCGCATGCAAATGTTACCAAAACATGCCTGGTGATACCTTACAGTACAGGGATTCTAACGCGCCTATTCCCGTAATCCGGAAATGCTCCTACGATTTTATACGAATTTTTGAAAATCTTAAAAATTCAATGAAAAAACACCCGTCTTCGACATATTTACGCATGTGCGTCTATCACGTGATACACATCTGCGCGTGTCACGTGATACAAAGTTCGTAAGACATGTCGGCATTTGTATAGCGCAATATATTTGTATAGCGCAATATCTATACGTCAGAAAGACAAGTAAATTGCATTATTCGATTAAAATGTAAATTAAACTAGAAGCGGGATGAACGATTAAAAAGTTAGTTAAACTAGGATCGGGACGAACGATCAAAAAGTTACTTAAACTACGAGCGGGATTAACGATTAAAAAGTTAGTTAAACTAGGATCGGGACGAACGATTAAAATGTTAATTAAACTAGTAGCGGGATGACGATTAAAATGTTAATTAAACGAGTAGCGGGATGATGATTAAAATGTTAATTAAACTAGGAGCGGGATGAACGATTAAAATGTTAATGAAACTGGAAGCGGGATCAAAGATTAAAATGTTAATTAAACTAGGACCGGGATGACGATTAAAATGTTAATTAAACTAGTAGCGGGATGATGATTTAAATGTTAATTAAACTAGAAGCTGGATGAACGATTAAAATGTTAATGAAAGTTTCATTAACATTTTAATCGTCATCCCGCTACTAGTTTCATTATGAAACTAGTAGCGGGATGACGATTAAAATGTTAATTAAACTAGGAGCGGGATGAACGATTAAAAAGTTAACTAACTGGAAGCGGGATCAAAGATTAAAATGTAAGTTAAACTAGGAGCGGGATGAACGATTAAAATGTTAATTAAACTAGTAGCGGGATGATGATTAAAATGTTAATTAAACTAGGAGCGGGATGAACGATTAAAATGTTAATGAAACTGGAAGCGGGATCAAAGATTAAAATGTTAATTAAACTAGGACCGGGATGACGATTAAAATGTTAATTAAACTAGTAGCGGGATGATGATTAAAATGTTAATTAAACTAGGAGCGGGATGAACGATTAAAATGTTAATGAAAGTTTCATTAACATTTTAATCGTCATCCCGCTACTAGTTTCATTATGAAACTAGTAGCGGGATGACGATTAAAATGTTAATTAAACTAGGAGCGGGATGAACGATTAAAAAGTTAACTAACTGGAAGCGGGATCAAAGATTAAAATGTAAATTAAACTAGGAGCGGGATGAACGATTAAAATGTTAATTAAACTAGTAGCGGGATGACGATTAAAATGTTAATTAAACTAGGAACGGGATCAACGATTAGAATGCTAATTAAACTAGTAGCGGGATGACGATTAAAATGTTAATTAAACTGGAAGCGGGATCAAAGATTAAAATGTTAATTAAACTAGGACCGGGATGACGATTGAAATGTAAATTAAACTAGGAGCGGGATGAACGATTAAAAGGTAAATTAAACTAGGACCGGGATGAACGATTAAAATGTTAATTAAACTGAAAGCGGGATCAACGATGAAAATGTTAATTAAACTAGTAGCGGGATGACGATTAAAATGTTAATTAAACTGGAAGCGGGATCAAAGATTAAAATGTTAATTAAACTAGGACCGGGATGACGATTGAAATGTAAATTAAACTAGGAGCGGGATGAACGATTAAAAGGTAAATTAAACTAGGACCGGGATGAACGATTAAAATGTTAATTAAACTGAAAGCGGGATCAACGATGAAAATGTTAATTAAACTAGTAGCGGGATAACGATTAAAATGTTAATTAAACTAGGAGCGGGATGAAGGATTAAAAAGTTAATTAAACTAGGAACGGGATCAACGATTAAAATGTTAATTAAACTATGACCGGGATGACGATTAAAATGTAAATTAAACTAGAAACGGGATGACGATTAAAATGTAAATTAAACTAGAAACGGGATGAACGATTACAAAGTTAATTAAACGAGGAGCGGGATTACGATTAAAATTTAAATTAAACTAGTAGCTGGATGAGCGACGAAAATGAGCTGAAACAAGAAGCTGGAAGAGCGATGAAAATGAGTTGAAACCAATGAAAATATCGCTCAAGCTAGAAGCTGGAATATCATGATCCTTTCGCCTGTGAACCTTCTGTCGTGAACCATTTGTCCGTGAACCTTTTGTCGTGAACCTTTTGTCGTGAACCATTTGTCGTGAACCTTTTGTCCGTGAACCATTTGTCGGTGAACCATTTGTCGTGAACCTTTTGTCGTGGAACCGCTCTCCGTGTACGTATCCGTGTAGTGCTATGTTCGGGTATCTTTCATTTCGCATTCTTGATATATGGCCGAAATAGCGCAGTCTCCTGATCCTTATTCTGTCCACGATGTCCTGCTGTATATTCAATCTGTTGTGTATCTCCGTATTTCTTATCCTGTCTCTTCTGGTGACTCCCACTATCCTTCGTAAACATACCATTTCGAACACCCTCAGTCGTCTTTTCTGCACCTCCTTCAATGTCCATGTCTCCGAATTATAGGGGCCTACAATAATAAGTTTAGCACAAGTGTCTCATACACCTGTACTTTTACTTTTACCTATTGCGAGATCTGTGGTTATATTAGTCCCTTTTGTTAGTGTAACATTGTGCATTTTCCACCTACAAGCAAATAATTTACATTTTTGGAATCAGCTATTAGTGCGGATCATGATAGGATACCTGCACACTTTCTAAAGTGAAAAAATTTTTTTCGAAAATTTTTTGTTTTTTACCACTATTTACATGGGAGTCATTCCAGCTCAATTCTGAGGAAGGTTCCCGCCTGACCATCTCAGAATTGGCTGAAATTTTAACCACATGTTGCGAGATGTATTGGGTGGAAAACTCCAAAACCTTTCTGCAATATTTAAAATACTTTCCAAGATATCGTGGATTTCGTGACCCCACACCCTGAAGGCATTTCGCTAAACTTCGAGATGTCCACTTTTCGAGAATTGATATATCAAGAATTGTTTCACCAAATTAGATAATTTTATTTTCACCTATGCAGTTTCTTGTGTAGATTACAAAAATGTAATAAAACTATAGGGCACTGTGTGCCCTATAGTTTGAGCTATATTAAATGTCAAAAGTGCCTTCATATTCATTTTGGATTTAAATTCTGTGATATTCAGTGATCAATATCTCCATATGTACCAGGCACAATGCATTCAATATTTATATGTATACTGTCTATGTGGCTGGCGATTACTTGGCAAAGTTTGATTTGATTACTTATTCACATATTCTGGATATAAGCTGTCAAAGTTGACCACATCTGGTCCACGAGAAAAAATATGTGGTCATGTATTGCTGCCACATACTGCCCAGGTTGACAGGTAGTGGCATCCATCCACTCAATCCTCAGTTACTTGCTGTGATTCCTCCGTCATATCTTTACAATCATCAATGTCAGTAACTGGTGCCACAGTTCCAAACGAGTCTAAAGATATTCTTCGCATCATTTTCAGACTTTCCAATAATGGGACGAAAACATGATGGCCATGGGTTCCAGAAATCATGTTGGTTTCACTGTACTGCTCAGCCAACTTGGAAGTCCATTACATGCTGTTCAACTGAGGCTCTTGTAATCCAGAATTGGATACCTTTAACATTTTTATTTTCAAATTTCTATACGTCATGCGTAGTCAAAATCTACACTCATTCATAGAATTTTTTTTTAGTGTTTGAGTGCAATAACTTAACAAACTAACACAGTTACTTGCCACAAACAATTCAATCTTAATTCACTGGCAGTGAGGGCATAGTCCATAGTCTAACTGAAAATGTTATTATGTTGTCTGCAGCCACTGTGACTGTCTGTAGATTATGTGAAATGCGTTCAACTATGGACAGTTGCTTGGTTTTCTGCAGATATTATTCAAGGAAGAATCATAGAATGAACCAAGTTAACGATGGCACACACACTAACAGATCTTCCACCCTCCACCTATTTCTTGGAAGGAGCATTTGCTCCAAGGTTTCCATGGTGTAGACACCCCTGCATACACCAGTCCCTTTCCACCTATTTTTTCTCTCGAAAAATTCAGTTCAACAAAATGATAACAGTTTCAGGTACTCAGGCACAACTAGTTCCAAATTACAGAAAGACTAGAAAAGACTAGTAAAGTGTAATTCAGTCCAAGAACAACACTGCAGCATTTAGTAGTTCTAACAAAATAATAGCTCCAGTGTAAATCTGGCATGACTAATTTCATATTACTAAATATAGTTGGAAAATATAGTTTGAACATAACAGTTATACTGCAGCTAAGACTAGCACAATAACGTCACTCATGGTAGCAGCAACTATGAAAGTCTACAGTCAAGTTGTAGTTGCAGTGTTTCTTCATTTTTTCATTTCCTCTAGTTCAGCTATTTCCAAGTCAAGTTTATGTCGTGAACACTTGCGTGACTTTCAGCACTCACACTGGATTGACTTGTTGTAGAACTCACAATGGGCTGACTTTGTGAACCACAAACACCTGTAACTGCGGATATTGACACCTGACTTTCTGCCTTATGGATAGGAGGCTGAAGAAATGATGTCAAATTTCCCTGTCAGCTCATGAGACTCTCAACATACTTCCTATACTTCGCAGACTTTGCATGGCTGTTTATTGCCTTACTTCCCATGTTGCTTAAGTGGATGATTGTCTTGCACCCATTGTAAAAATCTTCCTGTGGAGACCTTTGACTCTTCTGAAGCTATGCAGAAAATTCAGGATGAACATCTGGATCAAGCCAAAGTTCATTGAATACAGTTCTTTTATTGCATGATACGATTGTCAATTTAAAATTATGAGTTTTCTCAACAACGACATTCACAACACCTGAAACAAAAATAATTATGTTTAACTCAGCCATCTTTAACACGTGATCAAACATATTGTGTTATATATGTTCAATAAATCATGTGAAGCACCAATGAATGCATCAGCAACTCCAGTTGTCGCTACACCAGCATTCACTAAACCCACTCCGAACCATCCAACCAGTTGCCTAGCATCTTGAGCACAGCCATTGCAATATGCAAGCCACCCATCATGATTATAAAAAGCTCTTCTCCATTTACTTCAGGACAATGCAACTGTATTTGGTTTGCTAACACATACAGTGGCTGTTCAGAAGTTAAAACATGAACTTGTTCCAGATTACCATTTATATGAACAGCATTACGAACCGTCACTGAATGTCAAATCATTGCGACAGTGTTGGCACTGTGATGGAAAAGTGGCAAAATTGCAGTGATTGACAGTGGTTGTGATTCTTAATGCTGCTGTTATGATTACAGGCGATATTCCTAAGTTTGCCCATGTTTCTGCCTTTATTCATGATTCCCTCCAATGGTTCCCTGTACAACAGCTAATTCAGTTTCTAAACTCTCACCCTCATGAGCAACTGCCTCACTGGGTCTGCTCCGTCTAAACCTAATCAATTTTTGCACTCGTTTCTTCCTTGTCAGCGAGCGCTTCCTTGTGATCCTCGGCCTTATAGCCGTCCCTCGCATGCGCTTTTCCACGGCACAATCCAGGAGCTTTGGCAAACTTGCGAAATGGCCTTATTTAAAGCAGCTTTACTCAATGAAAATCACTCAATTAGATGTTTATTCCCAACCAACCATATTACTCCTTACTCCCTAAGAAATCGTCCTCATAATTTTAATCTACCAGATAAAGACTCTCGAAACTTCATATCTAGAATGTTATTTTCTAACTCTTACTAAGCTATTATTAACAATTAACAATTTTAATTCACTTCCTTGTACACCTACAGCGTTATGTCTGTTGTTTCATTAAACGAATATAAACATATAGGGGTCCCTACTTGTGAAACCGGCTATATTCAAAGTGACTATATATCACTGTAAAACTAATAGGCCTACTTTAATGAAACAAGTAATCGACAAATATTCATACAAGAATGTTTACTTGTGCATTAGTGACGCTAATAACACTAGTCAAAAATTTTAAGCTAAATATAAACCTGAAATTTTCAAATTAAATGTTCAAAAGAAATGTTAAAGTGACTTAAGTGAAAGAGTTCTGAACAGCTAACAAGGATAGCGCTCGGAGATGTGCTGTAAAATGTTAAATAGTCGGAACCGTTGTGGCAAAAACTAGCCTTATTAGTGTCATTAGCACTAACTAGTTAGTTTGATTATATTAGTGTTATTAGGGTCATTGATGCACAGGTAAACCCTTCTTTCATTTAACTAGGCTTATTAGTTTCAGCGATCATGTACAATAGGGGTGGGGTGCCTGTGTACTACCTGGGTGGGTGTTTTTGCATCGTGAGGGTCGGTTAATCCATAGTGCCCTTGAATTTAGGTCAATCAATAAGATTCGATAGGGACCCCGATAGCGCAAGATTGCCGGAGCTTCGCCTGTGTGGGTCCCTCTGCTTGGAACTATCTCCCTTTGTCTCTTTGCGAGAGCTTCTTGCCCTCTCTCCTCTTCAGTTCCTTAGGCGCCTGAAAACCTTCCTATTTTATCGGGGCTGGCATTTATGCGGGTTGAGAGCGCCGCTGATATAGGTGGCGCTATATAATTTATCGGTAACAATAACAATTACAAATACAATTAGCGCTTGGTTCCGGATCCATTGACTGCAATAGAGTATTATATAGTTTAGATCCAGTATGATAAAGTCTTACCAAAACCACCTAAATCTCCTTAAAATAGCCAATTAAAAGAAAGACAACAAGCTTTCTATTTCAACAAACTTGGAAACACTAGACGGAAGTGTCCAGAAGTAGCAAAAACCATTCTCATTTGCAGGAATTAGCCCATAAATAGCCCAAGCTAACGTAATAAACTTTGCCATAATAAGATTAAATTTCTATTTTCTCGAACACAATTGAGAATGTGCAGGTATCTAGTTCGCTTACTGAGATCATAAGTAACTTATACAAAAATATTCATGCTTGTAGGTGGTCTTTGCACGATGCAAGGGTAAAGTGATTTTAACAAAACGCACTATATTGTGGTATGCAAAGATGTTAGTTGTATGTGTTAAGTCACATATCATTCGCCAGATGTCGAGTTATTAGATATTCGGTGTATAATTTATAATTGTCTGTTTTTCGGTTTCCTTGTAGGGATTCATAGTCTTTTATCATTCGCCATTTTGTAAGTTTTCTATGCGCTCGAAGTAAACGAAACCAAAATTCGCAGGAAATTTTATTTTCCGGAGTGTGAATGGTAAGATTAAAACACCGCATCGGTAGAACCCCATTTTAACGTCGGAAATTATTTACATTGCACGAACGATGAAAAGAAAAGCTTTTCATCAATCTTCGTCACGAGTGCTCACATAATTCTAATAAACAACATTTCATAGTAAAACTCAAACTAGAAGTTGGATTGTTGATGAACATATTACTGAAACTAGAAGCTGGATCGTTCATGAATTTATTACATTATAAAAATCAAACTAGAAGTTGGAATTGCGATGAAAATTTATTGTTTTAGTACCGAAATTATCGCCGTCGATGAGCGATGAAAACATTTCGTACTTAAACAGAAACTAGAAGTTGGATGGGCGATGATTATTGTATCATTTATTAGTTATTTTAATGGAAGTGCGACTCTTGAAAATAATTTCCGACGTTAAACTTGGGTTTTACCCACCACGTCTTGATGAAATCATTAATTTGAATTTGATTTTTTCTTAATTTTAACATAATATGTAAAAAGGCTTCCATTCGTCTTAGGTTTCCTAATTCCCTCGTCTGTTTCATTTAGCTGTTTAGGATTACTGAAGAAAGTAAAATTTATAAAGTTTCTTTCTCTGAACAGTTTTGTTGTATTTAATGGAATTTGCGTATTGCATTTGTTTTTGGAAAAAAATAAAATGCGTGGTGCTTCGGGCACGGGTAAAATGCTGATTTGCTGATTGCTGATTTGCTGATTGGCGAGGGGTAAAATGCTGATTAGAAAAATGCTGATTGGTCATGCTGATTTGTGGGTAAAATGCAGATTGGAAATATGCTGATTGGTCATGCTGTTTGGTGGGTAAAATAATGATAAAAATTAAGATTGTAACAAGAGAAGAATGTAACAAACAGTGATGGGCAATAGTTAACTAAAAAGTTGCTAACTTTTAGTTTAACTAAAATTTTTTAGTTAAACTGATTGGGTAAGGGAGAAGTTTAACTTTAAAAAAATAGTTTAGTTAAAACCATAGTTTAACTAAAAAATTTTAGTTGCTAACTAAAAAGTTTAACTAAAAAAATCAGCAATATCACTTGGTCATTTGGGCGCAATTATCCGTAAGTTGGTTCCTCTTGGCTACCTCCCTCCTTTTCCTACTTTTGAGGAACTTTGCAAAAATGCTGATCGTGATCTCTTTAAGAACATTCTCAAAAACCGTAGTCACCTCCTCCACGACCTTCTACCTTCTGTTCTAAAGACCGGGTATGATTTGCGCCCTCGTTCTCATAATCTGGTTCTCCCTAGATTAGACTCCCTTACCCGACGAGGTTTCCTGGGTAGGATGCTGTACAGTTAGGCTCTGTTGCTTCATTTATAATCTAACGTTATATTACTGTTATATTTTTCTTTCCTCTTTGTGTAAAATTGTATGTAAAGCGCTGTGCGTTTGCTAGCGTTTAATACAGAATATACTTACTTACTTACTTCATATGCAACTATTTTTCCACAGTGGACATTGAACACTGTCAGCAAAAAACATTTTAGCACTGCATGGTTTAGTTAATGGTAAAACCATGCAGTGTTTTCAAATACATGCACTACTTACACATGTAACTGTATGCCAGAACAGTACACACTGCATAGTTTGAAGGTGAAATTGTCATTGACGCTTTGCATTATTACAGTTCACTTAACGTCTTTTATTGTGAAAATGTTTGTCGTAAAAGTTGGAAAAAGTTTAGCTACTTTTTTGGTTTAGTTAACAAATTTCCAAAATTCAGTTGCCAACTTTAGTTAAACTGTTTTTTTAGTTGGAAAATAGTTTTAGTTTAACTTTAAAAAAATAGTTTAGTGCCCATCACTGGTTACAAATCATTCTTTATTATTATTATCATTATTATTGATCAATTATACTGATTGGTGTGTAAAATACTGTTATGAGAATACGTATCGTTTTCTACTAAATATACAAAAGTTTGTTTAAATACAATATAGTACCATCTAATTGCCAACTCACTTTTATACGCCCGTATCACAAATGTACTTTTTCTTTCTGTTAGAAACACTAAGTTGCCTGGATTTCAATTAGCATTTGTTAATTAAAACAGTATTGAAAACAACAAGGTGTATTGGCTTTTTGATCACTAGTTGCCTGGATTTCTACCAGCATTTGTTAATTAAAACAATATTGAAAACAACAAAGTATTTGCTTCTGTGATCACTAGTTGCCTGGATTTCAATTAGCATTTGTTAATTAAAACAATCAGCATTTTACCCTTTGATTTGCTGATTTGGCGGCTAGGTAAAATGCTGATCAATCAGCATTTTCTAATCAGCATTTTACCCATCGCCAATCAGCAAATCAGCAATCAGCAAATCAGCATTTTACCCGTGCCCTGGTGCTTCTGCGGCAGAAGATTCTGCCATGTAGCGGATGCAGAAATTACTAATGTGGCAGAAGCTTCTGCCTTCCTAATTTTAGCAGAATTTTTACTTCTGTGGTGTAAGATTTGGCTTTCCTACGCATATAGGAATTCGCATCATCTGTAATCCTTCAGAGTAGTTTATCGTTTTAAAGTCCCCTATTATTTACATTGGATTAGTGATGAAAATATTTCAAACTGAAACTCAAACTAGCAGTTGGATGTTCGATGAAAATTTATTGTTTTAGTGCCAATATTATTGCCATCTATGAGCGATGAAAACATTTCATACTAAAAAACTAGAAGTTTGATGGTCAATTCAAAAATAACTGAAACTATGGGCAAAATTGACCTCTACTCTACTGACACCTGACGCTCTACTTTCTCATAATTGCTCTCGCTATCCTATGCTGGTTAGGGTGGTCCTTATTTTTGAAAGTCTGATTTCACAATGAGGCACCCTGTACTTTTGTTTCTACTGATGAATAAAAAATTCAGAAAAATTTTGAAGAGGATATGACAACATTTAGAGGTTGCTACCAGATGCTAAAGTTTTATCCTATGCCACAAGGAATTCATTTAGAATTTGTAGAATAAAACCATTGCAATTTTCTTCATTGAACTGATGTTAGCAGATGAGAAAATTGCAAAGTGACATACAGTTGTGTGTGTGTTTCATGATTGAACACTATAAATGACTTCTAGCAATTAGTATACCCTAATAGTACTCATGTTTATTTTTTTTTTTTCATAAAAAAATGTAGAAATATTTATTTTTTCAAACTCAGTGGTCTTTCAGTGTTTTTCTTTGACAAAAAAATTATACAGTACTATACTTTTTAAGAAATCCAATATGAAACAAAATGGCTGCCAACTGCATTTTGGAAAAGATGTCAATAAGTAAGCAAGCAGTAAGCAGTTATTAATCAAATTATAATTTTATCATTGTGTTAGAGCAGAGGCTGGACAAGGATATGTTGTGGTGTGCATGTCGCCATCACATACTAAAAATAATGTTGGAGGCAGTGGTCATGCTTTCTCTTGGTCCATCCCAAGGTCCAGACATAATGATTATCAGAGATTTCAGAGAAGCTGGCAACTTATAGACAGATCAAACTAGGACACAGTGACATCCGATGAGTTTTTACACGAAGCAATTTCCTGTCACAAACTTTTGGAGCTGACCATCACTTTCTTTGGCGGAGTGTATTCCAGGGGCATATCATTCAGAGCACCAGCTGGGCTGCACAGAACGAAGTGGATGGCCAAGGGTTTTTATAGTCTTAAGATTTGGATGTTCAAGAGACAAGAAGAGAAGAAAAGGGGATAGCTGAAATCTGCTTGTTCACAGTAATGCCGTATGTCAAAGTCTGGTTTCAAGCATCATATGCACCATTGACTCCTCGAATAGACCTGGAGGTCTTGAAGGACATTGACAGATTGATAAACAAGGAGAAAAATTGTGCAGTTGCAGAGGTTGCAAGGAAGAAATGTCCGAGTCACTTCTGGTATCTGTCGGAGGAATTGGAGACTTTTGCGTTCTTTGATGATGGGGTCTCCATTGATTTATCAAGCGCCAAATGGTTGCTCCTCTGGACAAACTGGCATCGAACATCCACTAAAGAGAATACCAGGTAACCTCTGATCAGCTGGAAGCAACTGGAAGATTTTATCACGGAAAACACTAGAAGATTCTTCAGCAATACAGGCATTCCAGCAAGTTTCATCCAACAAGATGTTGATACTTGGCCATAAGATGAGAATTACAAGTTAGCCAAGGCCACTGCCAGCTCAGCAGGGCTGTAGTCGAGGGTATACGCGGGTATACAGCCTATACTCACCTCTAGAAACCGTATACTCACCTCACAAAGTATTTATATTTATTTATATTGAAATACTGTAGCGTATACTCACAAAATACTGTAGCGTATACTCACCTCTAATTTGTTTTGGAAAACTAACCGGTAGCGTGTACTCATGTCTACTTTTACCACTACAGCCCTGCAGCTCAGTAAGAGTTGTGAAAGACATAGCAGAGCGTGCAGTGGCACTCATGGACGAGTATAACAAGCTTCAAACAAATAACGAGGATCATAAGCACTTTCTGGAATATTGTCACATATATCCAGACAGGAACAAAGGCACTGATTCTTAAATACATTAAGTATTAACTGGAACTTAACATTTTAATGTTCACTTGTGTGTCTTGACCCAAATAGTAAATACTACCGTCCACAACTGCCCACCAGAATTTGTTTTGAATTTGTGCATAAGAATAGTATACAATATTCTATGTTTTGTCTGCGTTTTTACAATTTATTTGATATAATTATGTTATGTCCGGTAGCAACCTCTAAAACTCATAAAGTCTCCACAAACTTTTCAGTATTATTATTTTTGTACCTAAAACTATAAGTTTGGAGGGTGCCTCATTTAAAATCCCCCAACAAATTTTTACATGCAGCTAAGGCCCACCCGAATGCTGGTGCTATTATTAGTTAGGATGTAAATGTCAGCGTGTCAGGAATGCCCAGCACGCTCTCTTCAATCATATTTTGCCTAACTTTTTGTCTTATTTTAACATGGTTACCTTTATTCTACTCAAGGATTTGTCTTCAATCTTATGTGTTTACACTGTCTAAAATGATTGTGCTTGTCTCAGTTGGCAATTAATTGTGCGCACATTGATATAATTAATGTTGTAAGCTTATGTTTGTTGACGTGAACTTGACTAGTTAAGTAAGCATACATTTAATCCTCTTGATTGTGTTGTGCTTATTTTGTGTGTGTTTATTTTACCAAGTTCTTTTCTGTAATCCTGTTTACAGTAATGGGTGCTCGGCTGAGCCATGCTGATCATCTAATGCATTTTCTGTTCGTTTTTTTGTTTTTGTTAGTTTGTTCGCATTTTCTTGTATTTTCAACTAGTCCTTTACTTTTCATTCATACTGTACCTCAAGGACATTATTTTCAGGGCCTGGTTTTGTCCCCATCATTTTCATTTTCATTTTCTCTTTCTTTTTTGGTGCCATCTTACTACTATGTAACAAATAGGCAGCCCTAATTAAGTGGAACCGATGTCCCTTTTGGGCTTTCCCTATTGTATCCCGAAAGTTTTACATTCCGATTGGTGCCTACTGTACTTTGTATTGAATTCGGATCAATAAAATAAGTTGAATTGAAAACAAAAATTGTGTAGCTTGTTCCATAATGTTCACAGACATGCACCTTTTTCTTTTGATTTATCCTATATCTGCCTAACAACAAAGCATTTTCATCTGTCTTAAGTGCATCACACGCAGTCTTGTTGTCAAGACCTAAACTTCAAGACCAAGGCCAAGACTTTGAACCTCAAGACCAAGACTTGAACCTCAAGACCAAGACTTTGAACCTCAAGACCGAGACCAAGACCCAAAAAGCATAAGCATATCCACATTCCTTACTAAAAAATTGTCAAGTCAGACAACTTGCTATTTAAATGAAAACACGAGTCTTTTATTTTATTCACGCAAAATAACTCTAAATGCAGACTGCAGAGAATTCCGAATTCATATTTGCAAAAGTCCTTCATGAAAATTGTCATTCCAAATACTCATTGCATTTTACAAAGACCAATTGGCTCAGAATTTCTGACCAAGTCGTGCTCTGTCGGGCCTCATAAAAATTCCGCCATATGAAAAATTACGTTTTACAGGTGCTGAAGTCATTGGCACACAGCAAATCCTCTCATGGTTTATCAAACCACCTGGCTTCTGAAACAAGTCGTGGCAGGGCTTCTAGACACAGCATAACTGTTGCTGCTGCCATGCAAATACTTTTAACTGTATTCTAGTAATTATTTGATAAATTAGAAAAATTCTTACGTTTTGTTAAATGACTGTTCATATTGAGAGTCGAGTCTTGGTCTTGATCCTGCAAGACTGCGAACCTTAATACCAAGATCAAGACCAAGACTTTGAAACTCAAGACCTAGCCTTTTAAAAATGAACTCGAATGCACCTGAGACCCTTGGTCTCGAGGACAACAAGACTGATCACATGTCTGTGTAAATAATCCTTCTTTTTAGCCGATAACTTCCATTCATACATTTTGTTACCTGTCTTTCTCATCTTCCACTGACAGGTCCAACTCGTCTTATTCACCATATTAATACTGCTCTCCAAAAGCATTGTAAATCCTAGGCCCAATATCTACACCTATCCTCCTTTGAGTCAAAACATCACCAAATCCCAAAACATGGAAAAAAAACAATTCTTTTACTTCATGCTCAACATATGATAACTTATTCACACTGCTCATTCCCAATATTAGTCCTTCTTGGTGGGATAGTCCTCCTTTATACTGCTGATATTTTTGAAATTTTCTGTCATTTGGCTCAGTTTAAACACTTCTGCTTAATATGTGTTCCTCTTGGTTGCCATCATTGTGCACCTTGCTCCTCCAAATCTTCAACTGCTGCTGGTGGGCACAGTCGGAATGGGAAAATTCAAGATTTTTTATGTGCATAATAGTCGTCTAAACGATTATTATAAAGAGCATAACCCATCCTGTATTGACTGGCACTCTTTTTTTCTCTGCATTATGAGTCACACTTGAACTGTGGAAGTGTTATTTCATTATTTAGCTCACATCATTTGCTTTGTGTGCTTATTTTTCTCGTTTTCAGTGTCTGGTTGAGGCTCTCCTAGTATGTTCTTGTTTTGCATTGTATTGTGTCCCTATCCCTGCTGCAAGCTTAACAAATCTTGCAGAGACATGTGTGTTATTGAATTCTGGTATGTTTTTTAAACTTGGCTGAGACCCACCTGGTTATACTTTGTTCCTGATGATGCTTTTCATTCCAGTAATACGTGCAACTGTTGTGCAGTACTAGTCACTCTATTCTCCATCCTGTATTTAATGAAATTTTTATAGAATAACTTCAACTACACATCGTGGGTTGTCTCTAAGTTATTTAAACAAATTTCATCCGAAGAGCAAAATCTAAAAATATGGTAATTTAGTTACAATTTAAATATGAAGTCACACTTTGAGAAAGATATATGACTTGATGAGGTTCATGGGAGTTACAAGCTTTTGGTTGTGTTATAATGGCTGAATGAAGGTCAACAATTTTAGTTGTGTTATACATTTACACCAGTGCCTAAGGTTTAAAACTTTGGTGTAAAATTTGCTAAAGATGTGAAGTGAGCAGGTATCTTTTGTGCAGTGGTAATTCATTTGACTATTAATATGCTACCGAATCCTGAATTGGAGTAATTTCTCATTAATTCTTCATGATTTCAAAAATGATCATCTTTACGTCAGTTCTGGAATTGCTTTCTAAAACTGTGCTTTATATTTTTTAATGATTGTTTTTGTATTTCAGTATATGCCCTGTATGATTTAGTTCTAAAACTGTGCTTCATATTTTTAATGATTTGTTTTTGTATTTCAGTATGTGCCCAGTACATGTGCTTTACTGAATAGGCATTATTCCAAAGGTGCAGTTGAAGATAATACTATATATGGAATAGCTGTACATTCAATTGCAAGTAAATCCTTAATCGTTGGTAGTTGTGATCAACAAAGGAGATCTAACTGCAGTTGGCTGCTTAATAAGAATGGCTTCAGATAGCATTCTTATTGACAGTTGCCTTGAAACTTCAAGGAAAACCCTCATTGTAGAAAATGTGCATGACAAATCAGTATTGATGGCTAATCATACAGTGCTCCATAAAAACTCTGACTTGGAAGTGAGACCATACACATGCCAGGTTTGTCTCAAAGCCTTTGCCAACCGTATTTATCTAAAGAGGCACACCAGAATCCATACTGGTGTAAAGCCCTATGAATGTCATTTATGTCCTAAAGCATTCGCATGGTCTGATAATCTCAAGAGACACATAAGAAGACACGCGACAAAAAAGCCAAATGATTGTCAAGTGTCTGCAGTAGCACATGATCCGAAGTCTGATGTTGTGAACAGCTGTAATGCGGACAAACGACTCGGGTGCAAGCTCTGTTCTAAAACATTTGCACGCACTGATCATCTGGCAAGACATCTGAGAATCCATACAGGAGAAAGGCCGCATGAATGCCAGATGTGCCACAAAAAGTTCTCAGAATCTTATGCTCTTAACATTCACGTGAAACGCCACAGTGGAGAGACTTTGCACCATTGCAACCTATGTAAGGAAACATTTAGATGGCGTTGTGATCTGAAGACGCACATGGAAATCCACAGAGAGAAGCTACACATATGTCTGATATGTGAGTGGTCATTTTCAAAGGCTAGCTATCTGAAGAAGCACTTACTTATTCACACCAGAGAGAAATCGTTCAAAGGCCTGTTATGCCTTGAAAAGTACACAGAGTCTGGACATTCGGAGGGTCATGACGATAGCAATACAGAAAAAAAACAAAAAGAATACCAAACACATGCACTTCCATGTGATCAGAAGCCCCCCATTGTGACCAACCATGAGACAGAAAAACAGCTTGAATGCCAACTAGGATCAGAAGCTGTTGCCGTTGAAATTGATACTAAAGAGAAATTACCTGAAGACAAGTTATGCCCCGAATCAGAGCCTGGATATTCTGGTCATAACCATAATACACGAGAAAATCCAGAAGAATGCCAAACAAATGCTTTAATGTATGATCATAAGTCTGTCAACATGACCAACAATGCGGCAGAAAATCTGATTGAATGTCAGTTCAGACCAAAAGCTTTTGATATTGCATTCTCTCAAAATGCGGCCATGAGAACAGATACTGGAAAGAAACTTTATTTATGTCAGATTTGTTCGAAAACGTTTACAACATCTTGCACTCTATACCGTCACATAAAAACCCATACAGGCGACAAACCATATCAGTGCCACTTTTGTGCTAAAGCATTTGCAAGATGTAATGCTTTGAAGTGTCACGTTAGAACCCATACTGGAGAAAAACCATACAAATGCCAGTTATGTCCAAAGACATTTGCAAAAGCTTCTGTTCTGAAGTGTCACGTGAGAACTCACACGGGAGAAAAACCACACCCATGCCAGATGTGTGCAAAAAGATTTTCTAGAGGCGATCAGTTGAAAAAGCACATGAGAACCCATACTGGAGAGAAACCTTACCAGTGCCACTTATGTCATAAACCTTATTCAGATACTTCTACTCTGAAGTCTCACATGATGAGTCATTCCAGAGAAAAGCCATATAAATGTCAGTTTTGCCATAAGTCATTTTCAGGACGTAGTTATTTGAAGTGCCATGAGTACACTCATACTGGAGAGAAGTCGTACAAATGCCAGCATTGTCCTATGGCATACTTCAGTGCAAGCAATCTGAGGAGACACACACTGTGTCATTTGGAAGAGACACGACATAAATGCCAGTTGTGTAAGAAAATATTCTCAAGGTCGTCAGCTCTGGAAAGTCACAGAAGAATCCACACTGGAGAGAAACCATTTGAATGTGATATATGCAAGAAAACTTTTAGACAAAAGAAAGGAATGATGGAACACACAAGAATCCACACTGGAGAAAAACCATTTGAATGTGATATATGCAAGAAAACGTTTATACGAAATGGTCAAATGAGACAACACATGAGAACACACACTGGAGAAAGACCATACGTATGTCAGTTATGTGGGAAATCATATGGAAAGAAAGCCCGAGTGACAGTGCACATGAGAATCCATACTGGTGAAAGACCTTACCACTGCCAGATATGTCAGAAAAGTTTTACAAACTCGTCTGTTCTCAAAGCTCATCTGATACTCCATAGAGGTGAAAAGCCACATGTATGCTCTTTGTGTGGTAAAGCTTTTAAACTTTTTTGTTACTTGAGGATACACAAGAAAATCCACACTGGAGAGAAACCATGTATATGCCAGATATGTGACAAATCATTTACACTTGCTGTTTCTTTCAGGAACCACATGATGACCCATACTGAGAAAAATCGAACAAATGCATGTTCTGTGATAAAGCGTTTGGGTTGACTAATTATATAAAAAAGCCTATGAGAATTCATACTAAAGAAAAACCCTGTATTTGCGAACTCTGTTATAAGAAATTTCGAAGGATTGAAACTGAGGCATCACATGCTAAACCACACTGAGAGAAAGTCATAGAAGTGTCGGTTCTGTCGGGAAGCATTTGCAACCTTATCTGTTCTGAAGTGTCACATGAGAAGCCATACTGGAGAGAAACTATATATATGTATGCCAGATCTGTGAAAATCATTTGCATTTGCTATGCATCTAAAGACACATGCAAACCCAATACTGGAGAAAAACCATACAATTCCATGTTATGTGAGAAATCATTTGGATTTTCTCATAATCTGAAGAAACACGAGAAAATTCATACTGCACAAAAGTCATATTTATACTTAGTTTGCAATAAATCGTTTTTTGATATTGGTGCTTTAAAATCCTAGAGAAATGTATTCGTTTGTATTTAGCAACTCGATTTTTCACGATCAACGATATTTTTGTTGCAGTTTAATTGTTTTTGCGCACACACATAGGCCCTAAATTTTTACAGAGACAAACTCCCACTCTGTTACTGTAGGGTTAATACACTCTCAAATGTACAGGCCTATAAACGTTGATTTCACACATTGTGTTAACAAACCCGTTGTGGTCAAAATGTTTTCGCATATAAAAATCTATTTGATCTTATTTTGTCGTCGGTGAACATCATTGCTGTGTATAAATGCTAGTCATATAGCATTTATACTCATCAACGGATGGAAGACATATCCGCAGCAAATAATTGTACCTAAAGGGGCGGACTGCACTGAGAATTTCTACCGGGAAACAGTTCCTCGAAGGGCCCGCACTCGCGTTGGTGATTGGGGGCGTACGTCGGTTGTATCACAATGACACTGTTACTTATGTTACGAAAACAAATATTCAACAGCTACGTGTGTCGACCGTTGAACTGCACTGAATAATGTTCAACGATTCATTGCTCGGTAGCGAGTCGATACAGTAAATCATAAAATGAGTCTATAGCAGCAGCATCTTAGCAAAGACTTGGAAATCCTTAGCCATGACATGGATCAGATCACCTATTGTGATGGAGTCAAGAACACCTTTTTCGGAACACATCAGCATAAACGTATTTGCACAGTGTCCCAAATGAACTGAACTGTTTTGGCAATAAATCTGTCAATCCTAAAACTAATTCAATGAAATTTTAAAGATTGCAAGAGAGATAAATGTTTAATATTCCCTGAAAATATCATCAAATTCTATCAACAGGGTCCAAAGTTATGCACATTCAAAGGTGGACAAACCAAATTCGAACTTTCCAACATGTAAAAATTTATTTTATTTTTGTTTTTTTTTATTAAACTTTACAATTCGACAAAAACCTGAAGACATCAATATTTAAAATTACTTCGAGTCAAATGTTGTTCTTTAAAGTTGATGTTCAAAATGCCCGCCATTAGCTCAAATACATGCTCTAAGGTGGTCTCGCCATTTATTGATTGCACGATTAACAATTCCTTGATGAAAATTGAATTTCTTCAACAGCTTGGTGTTTGAGATGATCAACGTCGCGTATTATTTTTGATAAACACGTTATTTTTGGATGCTCCATATTTCTGTAGTCGAGCGGATTGAGATCAGGGCTATTGGGGGCCAAAGAGTAGATGAACTAAAATATGGAGATTCTAAAGACAGGAGATCCACAGTTTCTCTGGCTCGGTGAGCTAGAGAACTGTCCGGATCGAATATGAAATTCCATCATAGACCTTTTTGCTCCGTAATGTTTTTCTTGTCTTAACATTTTAATCAAACTCAAGTCATCTTTACAAAAAACCATTTATTTTATTATCGTCTGCCTAAATGGAAATGAAGTCATTATGACGTACATTTTTTACTAAGTAAGGTATGCAGTTTGCAAAAAAAAATTATCTTTTAAATGTTGGAAATTTCGAATTTTGTTTGTCCAACTTTGAATGTGCATAACTTTGGACCCTGTCGATAACATTTAATAAAAGTTTCGGAAAATATAAATTAATGCTGTTTAAATATAGAAATCTATATATATAAAGGAAAGAATCTGTCCCTCTGTCTGTCTGTAGCACGCGATCTTAGACCGGAATGCATTTCGACAGCTTTCGAGCTTTTCACTTAAAACCTTCACTGCTGTCTCGGGGTGGGCATTACACACCCAGTGTGAGGCTTCGTGTCCACCTTTTGACCGCTTCTATGGTGTCCCGGGCAAAAAACTTTCCCAAATCCGACTTTTTACACATTCGAGTCGACCTATTTTCATTCACCAGATGGCGCCTCCCGAGAAGATTATTCTCTGCCACCAGGACGGATTTCTAAAGATTCGCCAGATGGCGCAGCCGTAGGGATTTCACTTCACTTTAACTGGTGGTGGTGGTGGTGGTGGTGGTGGTGGTGGTGGTGGTGGTGGTGGTGGTGGTGGTGGTGGTGGTGGTGGTGGTGGTGGTGGTGGTGGTGGTGGTGGTGGTGGTGGTACGGATTCGCTAGAGGGATTGAAACTTTCACTCAACTAAACCGGGCGTGGTGGTGGTGGTGGTGGTGGTGGTGGTGCTACAGGTACGGATTCGTTACAGGGATTGAAACTTTCACTCAACTATTTCCGAAACCCGGGCAACGCCGGGTAAACCAGCTAGTTTTTAATGAATTAGTTTTAGAATTGACACATTTTATTGCCAAAACAAAAGGGCATCAGTTCAATTGGAACACAGTGTAGTTCATTTCCGAACGAGGTTTGTAGCCGTGTCTTGATGAGCTTAAGCTTACTAAAGGTCCGTTCACAGGACACTTGTGAAAAAAGACAGAATTAGTAAGTAGGCCCACTGATAAGCAAGGAACAGACTGGAGAAAGCAGATGCGTGAAGCGAATATCTGTGCAAAATCTTGTGACAACTGACAGGATCCAGCGCACTTCACAACACGTGAATCAGCATCCATTGTTTCGTGTTTTGTGATGCGATTCTTCACCCAATTTTAACGTGTCGATCTTCAGCTTGGTCAGCCGAGTTTAATTGGGCAGGGGCCCACCGGGAACTTTCCCGGTCTCCCGGTGGGCCAGTCCGCCCCTGTGTACCTATAAGAATAGACCCGGTGTATGTTTTGTATACCAGCCGTGACTTATTTAGGAGATTTGAATCGCTCGCCGTGTTCCATCCATTAGGTAATAAAAGGGTCAAAGATCAGCCACCAATTATAAACATGATCCTGCGTAGCATTAGACACGATTGCTTTTATGTTGACAAAAGTCATTCTGAAGTGTGTTGGAAACGTCTTGACTTTGAATTACAAATAGAGCTTATAACTAGGATCAGTGCCGTCTTAACAGCATTGTGGGCCCTGGGCAAAGCAATGCACTGGGCCCCTGCCCACCCACAGGGATAAAAATTAAACCTATAGATTTGTTGGTATTTTCAACATTCGCTTTGTAACAAAATGAATCTTTAAACATAATGAAACATAATGAAAAGCGTAAATTAATCAACATAAACTTTTGAACAATTATTCAATATAAAATCAGCCTTGAAAAGCACAAATATTTCAACATATAAATGATAATTAATTGGTACACCATACAGTATGATACAGACAGATATGGTACCGTATGAATTATTTTTTTTATTAATCAACACAAACGTTTACGAAATTTCTTTGCGGAGAACCGATTTAGGCCTATAAGTGGCTTGGAGTCAATGGTGTGAATGATGTCATTTTCTATGCACATGAGTGAAAGCCAGTTCAAACGCTGCTGCCTCATTGTACTGCGAATTTGATTTTTTACAAGTTTCAATTTTGAAAATGAGCGTTTCCCAGTACACTTGGTCACCATCATGCACCTGAACACTCTGAGTGGAATTTCAACATTGGGGAACACAGATTTCAAGTTGTCCGAAATTATTTTTCTGTGCAACGCAGGGAGAGTCTCGCAATTTTTCATCAAGAACCATGTAGTGCTTGAGATGAGTGCATTCATTTAGAAGGTCACCATAATCAAGTTCACATTAGCCAGATCTTCATACTTTTTGTTTAGCTCAGCAGAACCAATTGTTTTCAAATATTACACTCAATAAAGTTCAAATTAACGCTATATGCACTGGCGTAAACTTGTCCAAAATATTGGTGCACATGGGGCATTTGGTTATTCATTCAACACTTGTTGCATTGGGTGTACAGTCCATCTCAGTTATTGGGGTGCACGTGCTCCGGCTGCTCCCCCCGAGTCTACGCCTATTGCTATATGCATTGTAATTATTAAAACAGACGACTATCATTTGCTTCCATAGACGATTATTAATAATAGAGCAAAACCACAGAGCAATAATTAAGCGAGTTATTCCTAAAAACCGTTTGCCATCTACTTTTGAAATGTCAAAAACACTACCGACAAGTCCTAAAGTGTGTTTGGTCAAACATAAACATTCAGTTCTTTCCCATAATTGAAATTCATTTCTTTGAATACAGCAATTATGATATGAGTATACATATTAATACCTATTGAGCTACTGAACACTTCCATTTTCTGCTGCTTCGATCATCACATGACATTTTCAGATAAGTTCCTTTGGTCAATAGCAGCTGTGGTTTTGGTTGAGACTCTTGGAATAAGTTACCTTCAGTCATTTCAATGTGGTAATCACATTTTTCAAGATAATCCTTTTTGTAATATTACAAAATCCTTTTTCCATACACAAAACTTGGGATATTCTTTTCAATACTGCTGAACCTTCCTCAATTTTTGAAAGAATTATTGCCACGTTAGACCATTTTCATAATTTCAATATTCTAAGAGTGAATTAAACTAAACCGATTGGAAGTGAAAATTATTTAACTTTTCTATTTCGTAGATTTTGCGAGAACCACTGAAACGTTTAAAGTGCAACAGAACGGAAATGAGTGCAGAAGAAAACATTAATTGTAATAGTACATTCCAAGCTAGCAATATCATAACTTGTAACGTTTCATTTCTTTTCGCTGTTAATATATAACACAGTCATTTTAAACTTAATATGTACATCAATTTAATCCTTTCTGTTAGAATCAAACCGTTCCATCTCCGTGAATCACCTAATAGTCATTCTTTTTCATGTGTCGGAAATGCTGGGAGGAGGATGTCTATAGCAACAAAAGCTTCACAAGTTCTTCATCATGCAGAATACACATATTCAGCATCTGTAATATCCTCCTTTAACTTACTTTTCACCCTCGACAGATATACCTTTCTCTTGCTTTTGACATTATCCTCAAGATAACATAGATTATTCAATTTATTTCCGATAAGACTGCCACTTTAGGTTTTTTAAAGATATTTTCCCTTCTGAATCTACAGAGCAGAATTTCTTGCTAATGCTTTCAGGCATAACTGGTCCAGGAGGAGTTTATATCCAGTATGGCTTTTAACATAACTTTATTGACTAGAAACTAGAAATCTTTTATTACCCTGAGACAGAAATGGTTTCGTGAGCATGAGAACGGTTTCAGGCATAACTGGCAAAGATATGGTTCACCTACTATGAATCCCTGACCCGTTTAGACTGGAAGAATGAGCAATTGTTTTCCAATGGTAGCGTTATAACACAATCATTTAAAACTAATAGCATTGTTTACATCTTAAACGCATACACAATAAACCCACATGGGTTTCATCCGCTCTCGGACTTGAAACCATGTGCATGACACATGAAGCTCAAATATGAATAATGTTATTGTTATGGCTTTTCTTCAGTATGGATTCTAACATCATTTTGTAGATTTAGAAAATTATCTTTTACAAACACAACCGCTTTCTCGCCAGAGTTGGTGTTTTCATGACGTCTCAGACTTGAAGCCCATGAGAACGTTTTCTGACATACCTGGCAAAGGTATGATTTTTCTCCAGAGTGTGTTTTTTCGTGTCTTCTTAGATATGAAGTGCATGAGAATGTTTTTTGACATACCGGGCAAAGATATGATTTTTCTCCAGAGTGTGTTTTTTCATGACTTCTCAGATTTGAAATCCATGAGAACGTTTTCTGACATACCTGGCAAAGGTATGATTTTTCTCCAGAGTGTGTTTTTTCGTGTCTTCTTAGATATGAAGTGCATGAGAATGTTTTTTGACATACCGGGCAAAGATATGATTTTTCTCCAGAGTGTGTTTTTTCATGACTTCTCAGATTTGAAATCCATGAGAACGTTTTCTGACATATCTGGCAAAGGTATGATTTTTCTCCAGAGTGTGTTTTTTCATGACTTCTCAGATTTGAAGTGAGCGAGAATGTTTTTTTACATACCTGGCAAAGGTATGGCTTCTCTCCAGAATGTACTCTCATGTGAGCCTTGAGACCAAAATAGGCGTGTGAATGCTTTCGAGCATAACTGGCACTTGTATTTCTCTCCAGTATGTGTTCTAATATGTACTCGTAGACCAGAAGATTGGGAATATCTTCGTTTACAACTTTACATATCTGACATTGGTATGGTTTTTCCCCTGTGTGAGTTCTGTTGTGAACCTGTAGACAAGTAAGCTTATATTGTGTGAATGATTTCTGGCATAATTGGCATTGGTATGGTTTTTCTCCAGTATGGATTCTAATATGACTTTGTAGTTCATTAGATCTGGAAAATGTCTTTTGACAAACCTGACACAGAAATTGAGGCGTTGAGCGCCAGAGTGGCCTAACCCTATTGGACGTAGTTTTGAGAAAATGCAGAAATAAGATTTGAATGCAAAGCATAAATCAGGTAATTATGTTTTATCCACTTTTTAACTATTAACCAATTACTCTGATCCAAGTGGCATTTCCAGGCTGGTTGTAGACTCAAAGTTGAGTACTATGTTCACTTTATGAGGTTATTTGTCAAGGTCAAGTGTGGGTTAGGCCACTCTGGCACTTATGAAAATCAACGAATTCCATATGTTTTAATATTGATAAACCACTTTATGTTTTATAGTGATTAACGAACAAAAGTAAAATGAATTAGTGCTAACTGAAATAGCATTCAGTGCAATTTTGCCCATAATGGATCAGTTTGAGACTTCAAGTCCGAAATTACAGCATCATTCTCCGTCCATGACATCGGAACATGGTCGGTAGTATAAAATCGTACTGTTGGTACTATTACTGTCCCATTCACCTTCTCCAATACTAAAATTATTGTTATCCAAAAACGAGTTTATCAAATCAGCCTTAAACCAACACTTTTACGGGTTTTTGGCGAAAGTTTTCGGTGAGCGATATTAAGGCACGTAACGCGAACAACGATAGCCAACAGGGTTTAGAGGGTTAGGCCACTCTGGCATTAGCACGCTGGCCAGTGCCAGAACAAACTTTCCATAGACTAACGAATACAAAGAGGAATGTGGGTTAGGCCACTCTGGCACTAGTAGTCCGTTTTGTTAGTGTAACATTGTGCATTTTCCGCGTACAAGCAAAAAAGTTACATATTTGGAATCAGCTAAGAGTGTAGATAATTATAGGATACCTGCACATTTTCTAAAGTGAAAATTTTTTTTCGAAAATTTTATGTTACATTAACCACTATACATAGGGGCCTTATATACACTTTGACATAGGGGTCAGTCCATTGGAAATCACCGAGGGCCTGTAGTCTATCTCAGATTTGGCTGTAATTTTGCTCTTTTGTAGTTTGATAAGTTTATACGTCATATTGAAATTTTCAGAAGCCTATCACAATGTATCTGTATTGTATGGCTGACGGTAATGGAGGGGGTTTGAAGCACTGGCGACACGTGTTGGAACTTGGAAACATATTCAGAGGCCTGTATCTCAGGAACAGATGGCCTTAGGCTTACAAAATTTGGTGATTTTGTACAACTTTTTGTGTACTTTCTGATTCAGTAAATCATTCTGAATTGAAACAAATAGTTTCCCACTAATATTGGTGTAAAAGTGGCCAAAAATGCAGTTGTAAGTTTAAATCTGCTATATTCATGTCATTGCAGCAGTGAAGACAACAACAGCTATTACAAATATTTTAGATTTCTGTATATATAGTTCACTTTGTATGTAGCAAATCATAACCTTATTACTCTATGTCTTCATGGTGATATGAATCGTCAAAGTTGGTCCATCCCATAAACTGCTGCATCTTCGGCTGCAGGTATGCACATATGGGACAAAAGATATAACAATGCTTTTGACTTAGCATTATAGATCTTAAACAGACCTTTCCAGTGATATATGGTTTTTTTGCACATGCGAGTCCCCAATTATTTCTATACGTTTTTGTTTTTAAAACAAATGTCAATTTATATACAATGATTTAATGGCAGACGTTCACACTCATTTATTGTTTCAAAATTCCCTGACTTTCCAGATAACCTTCCCAAAAATTCCAGATACATTGATTAACGAATGTTTGAACAATAAATCATTTTTTATATTTTTACCGGCTTCTCCTCCCTACACATGGTGGAGTGCACTGTGTTGGGCCCTGGTGCTGTGGCATGGATATATTTCGGAGGAATGTTTCAATGGGAGAGGGTGCCACCCCTCTTGGCCATAATACACAGTCGGCTCACTTCTTACTCATTCACTATGCCTAGGCATGCCAATTCGAGGGTTCCCTACTCCCATCTCTACATTATCAGATGCCCTATCAGCATCTACCCGGATGACTGAATGGCTGTCAACGGTTTCCGTTCTGGAAGCGAGGTTTGGCCTAAAGGCTGCCTAAGGATTCGAACTAGGCCCAAACACAGTTTTAATTGAAGTATCTAGGGAAAATCCCTCCTCACATGGGCTTCTCCTATCTGGGTCTTCAATCGTAGCCTAGGATCGAACCTCCCACTAGTCTAAGTCCTCCTCAACTAAGGAAGCTGGCACCTTAAATACTTCTTCTAAGAGCGCTAATAATCTTCGTGTTCTCTCCACTCTTAGACTAGGATTGATCCACTATCTGAGATTTATTTAAACTCATGTTTTAATTGATACAAATTACGACAACTTAAATGCAATTACAGCAACTCCAGATAGATTATCAGTCAGTCAATAAGTGTCTCTCATAGAACATTTATGGAGCTCAATAATTATAACTGTCACTACAAGTTACGATTGACTGCTATGCACAATAATATTACAACTTAAATTCAACAGAAAGTTTTCACACAGAAATTATTGCACTTAAAGGTTCTGCAATAATGATCACTGAACTCACTATGGCACAGCAAGGGAAAATTATCTACTTCCTAAGCACTGCTCACACAACAAGCAAAGGGGCCTCAACTTACCCACGAGCGCCACTAGTGTAATGCAATGCCTCACAATATTAACTCTATATACAGCAAGCAGATTTCTGTAGGTAAATCTATGCCCACATTCAACTATCTTCCAGTATAGTTTGAACATAACAGTTATACTGCAGCTAAGACTAGCACAATAATGTCGCTCATGGTAGCAGTTTCAGCCAGTACGAGTGTCTGCAGTCAAGTTGTAATTGCAGTATTTCTTCATTTTTTTTCATTTTCTCTAGTTCAGCTATTTCCATGTCAAGTTTATTTCGCCAACACTTGCTTGACTTTCAGCACTCAAACTGGGTTTACTAGTTGTACCACTCACAATGGGTTGACATTGTGAACCACCAACCAGTGACCCTACACCAGGGCAAATTATGCCCTTGTAAAAAAGCCTTTGCCCTGGTTGTTGCCCTGCCGGAATTTTTACCCTGCCAAGAATTTGTTCGGGGTAAAAAATTGCCCTCTGCACTGGTTACTTGTATGACTGCCATAGCTATGCCCTGGTTAAAAAAATTTCTGTGCCGCCACTGCCTTATGGATACAAGGCTGAAGAAATGATGTCAAATTTCCTGTCTGCTTGTCAGATTCTCAACGTACTTCATATCTTTCGCAGACTTTGCACGGCTGTTTATTGCCTTACATCCCATGTTGTTTAAGTGGATAATTCTTTTGCAGCCATTGCAAAATGCTTCCTGTGTAAACCATTGCAAAAGGCTTCCTGTGTAGACTTTTGATTCTTCTGAAAGCAGCAGATTAATTCTGGATAATATCTGGATCTAGCCGAAGTTTATTGAATACAGTTCTTTTTTTTGCACAACGTGATTGTCAATTTAAAATTATGAGTTCTTGCAACAACAGTGGCATTCACCATACCTGAAACAAAAATAATCAGGTTTAACTCAGACATCTTTAACACATGATCACATATTTAAGTGTACATGTACATTATTATTATTCTAACCTACATCTACTTGCTGATTGCATAGTACATGGTCATCGTATGTAACAACAATTTGTGTGCCATGATGAATAATTTTGGATGCAGCTTCAGCAAGGATATGAAAGAGTTCTGTCTTGTTATCGTCGACCCTTATGAATTGCTGCCAAAATCTTTGTGATAGCCACGTGTCCATGTTCCTGAACCATGCTTCTCCCTTGCAGTGGATTTCATACTGTTTGGAATATATCTGTCAAAAACAATATCTAATCTCTGGACGTTTGACAACACTGAATTAATGTATGAAAGGGATATTGTTTTAATATATTCCTCAAAACTTCTGCTACCACCAGGATTAAGCATTCATGCAATCACAGCTGCATCCAAAATGCAACATTCTATACTCATTCATTCATATAACATAACATAACATAACATAACATCTTTCTTTATTGCATCAAATGACATCAATAACAATCATTTCCATCGAAACAAATTAATATAAAATAGTGCAGTTTCTGGAAATTCAAACCCTGTGAAACTATAATGTAGTAAGATAAAGATACTCGCTTGACTAGCATGGAGGAAATGAAATGAACTTGAAGTAGAGTCAGGTGAGTTTGAAAGTAAACGAGTTCTTAGAGTCATAAGAGGCAATGGGCGCCCCTAAGGGACCTAGGTCCCGCTGACCGGGGATGCCCAGATAGGCAAAATTAAAAGATACAATGATGGCATTGTACAGTTGCCTCCCTCACAATAGCTTAATCAGGCCACTAGCTGTAACCTCTAAAATCCTCAACACTTGGAGGTTAACCATAATCTATAGCTTAACTAAACTTAACTAAACATAACTAAACAGTCCCAAAGGGACCATATTCATGTACCAGGCTCCGGCTCGACCCCCCCCCCATAAAGGTCAAATCAGTATTAGATATCAATCATTTAGATAGAATCGTATCATGCGCCAGAATAAAGTTTTTCATTTGCTTCCTGAAAAGATGTCTAGCTTGCAGAGACCGAATTTCGACCGGGATCTGGGCCCAAAGCTGCGGACCTGCTGACTTGATACTAAAACGCCGAATGTTAGTGCGACTTTTAATAGGACGGTATAGTGAGGCTCCCCGCGTGTCATGTTTGTGTATGGAAGTGGCCTTTGTGAAATACTCTCTAAATGCAGCAGGTAGTAAATTATGTTCGAAACAGTAGATGAAGTCCGATATTTGATAGTTGTTTAATTGGTTAATTTTCAGTATTTTTAATTCTTTGAAAATAGGATCAGAGTGCTCACATTTCCTGGCTCCTTTTACCATCCTAACAGCTTTTTTTTGCAAGGTTATTAATTTCTTAAGTCGTGATTGATAGTTAGAGGACCAGATGAAGTTACAGTAGTTGAGGAAGGGAAAGATAAGTGCATAGTATAGGTTTCTCTTGACCTCTACGGTTAGTAGATGCCCAATTCTAGAAAGTATACCTATGTTTTTCGCGACCTTTAGAGCTACATAATTAATATGGGTTTTCCAGTTTAAATGATTATCCACGTAAACTCCCAGAAACTTTGTGGAGTCGACTTGGGTAATTGGGGAGTCATTGAGGGTTAAGGACCATTTAATCGGCTTTATTTTTCTATGGGACTTAAATATAATAAAATTAGTTTTATCCGCATTTAAGGTAAGTTTATTAGCTAAAAACCATTTATTAACCGAATCTAGTTCTTTATTGACCGTTTCCATAAGGGTTAAATGGGATTTATTGGAATACACTATGTTCGTATCATCTGCAAATAAGATAAAGGATAAAACAGAGGAAATTTTGGATAAGTCATTGATGTATAGTAAAAACAATAATGGACCCAGGTTTGATCCTTGAGGAACACCAAAAGAGATCGTTTTAGAGCCTGAGGATGTGCCATTACAAACAACTCTTTGAGTGCGATTTTCAAAATAACTACTAAACCACGAGAGTTGAACCCCCCTAATCCCGTAGTTATTCATTTTCTTTAGTAAAATGGTATGATCTACTGCATCGAAAGCCTTGGCCACATCTAAAAAGATACCAACAGTGTATTCATTCTGTTCAATTGCACTAGTGATTTTATCTTCAAGGTCAAGAAGGGCCATATATGTAGAGTGCCCCGGCCGAAACCCATACTGGGTTGGTTGTATAATATTTAGTTTATGAATAAAGGAAGATAGTCGATCATACATTATCTTCTCGAGAAACTTGGCAAAAAATGGCAGAACTGATATTGGTCTATAGTTAGTTATGGATTCTACATTGCCTTTTTTAAACACGGGAATGACTTTTGCTGCTTTTAGTAACGTCGGAACAATCCCATTAGTAAGGGAGCTATTTATTATCTCCGATAGTGGAAGGGAAATTAAATTTAGGTTTTGAAGTGCTATGTACGGGTCTATATCATCGAGCCCCTTAGTGTGTGTTTTTTTAAGATCATGTCCCACTCTTAGCAGTTCTTCTGGCGACGTCAATAATAGACCCATAGACATAGAGTTCGGTGGAGGGAGGTAATTATTAAAAGGGGGGGCAGAATTGGATAATCGACCCGCTAGTTCATAGGGTAAGTTTACAAAGTATTCGTTAAATTTATTAGCCATTGTTTCCGGATCGTCAATTCGATGTCCTTCAATCACCAGCGCTTCAATTATCGTGGATTTTTCTTCAAGCTGCATGGCGTTGCGTATCAGTCCCCAGGTGGTTTTCAGATCATTATGACATTTAAGAAATTCAGCTACATAGTAAGTCTTTTCTGCATTTTTCCTTATTGATTTAAATTTATTTCTGTATGTGGAGAACCTCTTTTTATTTTCGGCACTTGGATTCCTTAAAAATTTAATATATAACCGGTTTTTCTTTTGGCAAGATTTTAGAAGTCCATATCTCTTCACACATGCGAAAACATACTGAACTAAATGCGGTCTCTACAAAACCTGACGTTGAATGTGTCAAGCGCGGCCAACACTCAAGAGTTTCATATTTGTGATTGGGCAGTTCTAGGTCATTTACACCTGGACATGGGCGTCCGGAGGGGAGAGGGCATTTGCCCTCCTGGATATTGCAAATATTAAAAAATAAATAAAATCTTTTAATTAGCATGATTACTACAATAGTCCCAACATGATTTTCAATGCGAAAAACAATTATTTAGGTTAAGTCCTTGATCATTATTTATTTTAAAACAATTTTATATGCAAAAACGCCATTTTGCTCCCCTAAAATTGTTTTGCCCCTCCCAACAAAAATTCCTGCGGACGCCCGTGGCTCCGGACCTTGGGCATGAAGGTGCTATCGCATCCGTCCAAGTGTGGTTGAGTACAGCCGTTGCCTGCATGTAGGATACCAACATGCAGGGTTTCTTTTGCAGGTACTTTCGATACCATCCCCTTCATCCCATAAATTCACATTAATGCCATCTGGAAATGATCCTAGCTCTTGAAACCCGCTTACAATGTCACAGAGTTTTGTAGCCTAAACCAGAATAATTGCTCTTTGACAAACCTGGGTAAAGCGTGTTTTCCCGTGTTTACTTTCTGACAGAAAATGCAGCGGGTCCATGGGCGGCGATATCGGGGGTCGAGGGGGACAAGACCCTTCAGATCAGTTCATAACTCTTTTTTGACCAGATAAGTTCTAAAGTGCCGCCCCCCACCTGTCAAACAAGATCGCCCCCAGTGAGCGGGTCCAATCCACGGAATTGCGCCTGGTTCAGGATCCATTGACAGTAATAGAGCAATATACCGTTTAGATCAGTATGATAATGTCTTACCAAAACCACATAAATTTCTTTAAAACAATCAATTAAAAGAAATATCAAAAGTTTGAAAATTGTCAACTTCAAGAAATACTAGCCGGAAGTGTCCAAAAGTAGCGCAAAACATGTTCATTTTCAGGAATTAGCCCAAAATATAGCCCAAGTTAACATAATAAACTGTGCCAAAATAAGCTTAAATTTCTGTTTTCTCGAATACAATTAATAATGTGCAGGTATCTAGTTCGAATACTTATATCATAAGTAACTCATAAAAAAATATTCATGCTTGTACGCAGTGTTTGCACAATGTAAGGGTTAAGTGATTTTAACAGAACGCACTATAGTAGATACACAATAAATGAATCGATTGGCGTCATAAACACCATATTGGAAAATTTGAGGGTTAGGCCACTCTGGCGCTCAACGCCTCAATTGTTTCTCTCCATAGTGGGATTTTTGATGACTTCTCAGACCTGAAGTGTACGAGAATGTTTTCTGACACACCTGACAAAGGTATTGTTTCTCTCCAGTATGTGTTCTTATGTGCCAATTAAGTTGACTTTCATTAGCAAAATATTTTAGCTCACATAGGTGGCACTGGTGTGGTTTTTCTCCAGTATGAACGTCTTCATGACGTTTCAAATTGGAAGATTGGGCATAGCGTTTTTGACATACCTGGCATTGGTAAGGTCTCTCTCCAGTATGGGTTCTCATACGAACCGTTAATGAAGAATGGTATGCGAACGCTTTCGGACATAGCTGGCATATGTATGGTTTTTCTCCAGTATGGATTCTAACATGATTCTGTAGACTGCATGACATTGAAAATCTTTTTTGACATACCAGGCATTTAATAGGTTTCTCTCCAGTATGGGTCCTAGCGTGTGTTTTCAGACATGAAGAGTATGCAAATCTTTTCTGACATACAAGGCAAAGGTATGGTTTCTCTCCAGTATGATTTCTAATATGATCTTCTAAGTAAGAAGAATGGGAATATCCATGTTTACGTAACTGGTATTGGTAGGGTTTCTCACCAGTGTGGATTCTCATGTGCGTCTTTAAGCGACAGGCGTAATTAAACACTTTCTCACATAATTCGCATTTATGTATCTTTTCTTTCAATCGACTTTTCTTGGTTTCTTTTGTGTGACCATGAAACACAAATCATTTGTGACATAGCTGAGAACTTTGCATCGTTTCTTGTTTTGCACTTCCGATTGAATTTCCAAACCCACGCGGAATAAACGTTATCAGATTTCAATAAAGATTTTGAAGATTTCTGAAGTCAATGTAAGCGTCATTCAAAGGAATTGCATTGAAGCAAAAAGAAAGGCGTTAAAAAGGCAATGTTTCCTTTTTGTCTACCAACATATTGGTTTATCAATTACCAAGACTTTATAGTTTCTGATCGCATGAGATTCGACGGCAATGGACACTGTACGAACGACACGAGAATTGATCCCACAGCGATCTGTGAATCAATATTGGTCTGACAATTCATTCAACGTAACGACTCAGATAAGGAATGAAATAAAGTTATCCTTTAGATTAAACACGCCGCTTTAAGCAAAACAATTTTGAACTGCATGTAAAAGAAATTAGTTTGCTAATTTTAATATATTTTTTATGAGATCTACAGAAACAATTGGTGTTAGGCCCTACTTGGAATGTGATTTTAGTCGATGTAATGTAATGAGTCAATCTATCTCTGGCACGGAAGCTAAAAGACTTTAAAAAAATGGGCACTAGGCCTACAGATCACTGGAACAAAACCGTGAGTCTATACTGTTTCGTATTCGTCCCACGTCGGCCGAGTCAGTTGTCTGAGATGTGGGGGTGTCTATAGCTGCCCTTGCGTGCGTCGCTTAATTCGGCCCCCGTGGTCTGTCAGAGAGCCTTACACATCAGTCGACAATCCAGTCGTTTAATCAACTGACGAATCAACCGAACGAATTTACGTCAGTGTAACCACTAACCAATGTACAGAGCAGCGGACAAACAAAACCCCTCACGAAGACCAACCTTAGCCGGTTAGTTGCTGTTTAACGACACTGTGTCATAACAAAGATGAGTAGCGTCGCCCACCCCCTTTATCCTGGCTCGGGACTGGCACTGCCAGAGTACAGGCTCTAACTCTTACTTTATATAGGCTACATTTCAGGGGAAAGAGAGGATGGAAGAGGGGACTCTATAGAATACACGGAAGAGAGCGAGGATTTTACATAGAGAGCGTGGCGTGGGAGAGGGGGACTCTATAACGGAAGAGAGCGGCGTGTGAGAGGGGGACTTTATATGCGGGAAAGAGCTAAGAATTTGCCTGGCGCGGCTGCAACGAGGGAGAAAAACATTCTGTAGGCAGTCTCAACAAAAGCAACAGCGAATATGTATAATCTTTACGAAGCCAAACTGTCGCATCACTAATCTAATATGTAATGCATTATTATGACTGTATCGTAAAATTTCAGCCTTAGTCCTACTTAATGAACAGTTGACATCAATGTCTTGCTTGATCGCTTAAGTGATGTACGCATCGATATCGAATGTCATTTTCCAGAAAATTAATTACGCAGCAGCTGCTGAATCCGAGGCAAACAGTAATGCAGAATAAAATCGCCGAATAAATGTTAAGGTATTGTTGCAATAATAATTCAGTTCCTCTTTGAGTTCTTACGATAGCCCGCTGGTGTCAATTTGACGCCTGTATTTTTCATATTGCCTGAGCTATCCACACTTCACTGTCATCAAAAATATGGTCGTCCATTCTCTGCGAACTTAACCGTAACACTTGCGACCTCACTGTCACGCGCCTCCAGAGCCACGGCAAGAACAACATGAATAAGAAACCATCCTAACAAGAAGATGAATCTAATATAAAACGGTTCGTAAATCAAGGACGGCCGAAAAAAACCTGACGTCATTCCCTTCCTCCTCTTTGCCCATTTGCAATTACCCCCCTCCCCATCCCACCCCTCCCTTACCGACGTCCGCTAGCAAGAGTACACACAAAAACAAGGTCTCGTAAGACCAAACTTAAATGCCAAACCAAGCTCACATGAACTATAATGCTTCGAGCAAATATATAGAGTTCATTTCTCGTCATATGGTCGAAGTCTTAACACTCCTTCTAAACAATTCCACAGATAACCGACCTAACACGCCTTCTAGAGTCTGGTCACAACTTAATAGACTTAACAATCATTCTCAAGTGGCCATATGTTTATTTAGCAACATACATACTTATATACGCATCAATTTAAATATAATTTAGAACGGAGCCTAAGACATCGCATCCATTGTGTGACGTCACAGCACATATGGTGGACTGCTATGACGTTGACTGTTTTCGGGGGGAAAAACAAACTGCGGAGTCTACGTTGAGGCGATTCAGAGGGTTTTCACAACCCACGTTTGCGCTATAACAGAAAGTTTGAAACTTCCACGTTTGTGCAATAGGCCTAGTGAAGACTCATGGATCAGTGGAACCCAGTCGAGCAAATGCAGGCAGAGAGCGTGGGATGTCAGCGGGAAGGCGAGCAGGAGCAGCTAAGGACACCCCGAGTGTCACCGATTTCTGTCTTCCAGCTTCCTTGCTTGGTCGACGTCGTGCGTAAGTAGTTTCCACAGTCTATGACTGTGTCCTGGCGTGTCTCGCCGATGCAGCGGAAGAGAGAAGCGTAGGCCTACAACAGATAAAGACAAATGTCAGGTAAGCGTGTGGCAGAGGTCTTCGCCGCCATGCCAGATCCTACATCGACCGTTTCGAGGGAAGAAACGTAATCTAATATGTTTCAATTGAATCCAATTACTCCATTACTATCGTTATAATAATGCACAGATCACCCGTAGAGTTTTTCCTGAAGAGGCGCTATATAAATATATGATTACATTACATTACGTCAGTCGATGGTCGCTGCTTCAAGTGACATAGGCTACTCAGGAATGATACTCCGTTTGAGAAGCCAAGTCAAAAGGTCAAATGTCAACAGGTCACAGAATCTGTATATCAGACTGTAGTAGAGAAGCATGTTGAACTCTTGAACTCTTGAATGAATTAAATAACTGATTTCTCGTTCTTAGACATAGAGCAGCACTTATTCAGGTCAGATCTTGGTTTTGTTGCGCTCTCGTACTTTTTCAGCTTGCAGTCTAACTGGAACGTCTAGTTTTGTGTAAAGAGTCTAGGTGAGTGTTGCGCATGTGCTGATATTGCACTGAAGCACCTTTGTCCATTGTCCTTGAGTTTGACAATTAATTTCTTTAAATAAAACGCTTGAAGCAGAGGATGGGAACAGCTTTTAATTACGTGAATGGACAAATTCTCTACGTATACATTAAAGTGAAACATATTTCAACTCTGCAGTTGCTTGAAACGACATAGGCCTACAGGCTTACACCCACTGCTTTCCCTCTGACCCCGCTGCTGCAGGGCGCCTCAGGTGCCATTCCACTGACTCTTTGACTGCCTGGATGTCTTCCAACCGCCTTCTCTTGAATCCCTCTGAGACTCATTACATGTGGCTGGGCACCCCTAGGCAGCTTGCTAAGATTGATCACGCTTGTCTTACCTCTGAATTCCCCCATATCGTCTTTTCCACCTCCGTCAGAGATCTTGGCGTCATCTTGGATTCATAACTCACCCTCTCTCCGCATATCTTGCAGCTGAGCCGCTCTTGCTACTTTCAGCTACGACAGCTTCGCGTTGTTTCCCGCTCTCTTTCCTTCAATCTGCTGCTACTCTCGTTCATGCGTTCATTACCTTTCGGCTTGACTACTGCTGCTCCCTCTATATTGGGGTTCCCATCACTCGACTGAAATGCCTCGAACGCGTACTGCGTTCCGCTGCGCGTTTGATTGGGCGCATTCCTAAATTTGGCCATGTCTCTGAATACATGCGAGATGTCCTCCACTAGTTACCACTCTCGCAACGCATTGTCTACCGGGTTGCCTCTATTGTCTGTAAATGTCAGATTGGCTGTGCTCCATTCTATCTGCGTGAGCTCTGTTCTCGTGCCCATGTTCCACCTGGTCACCGCTCTCTTCGCTCTACCACCCGTGGTGATCTCTCTGTTCCTTTCGCTCTCACCGCTACTATGCAGCAGTCGTTGGAATGGGCTTCCTTCTGAGCTGCGGTCTCTTCCTCGAAACTCATCCATCGCTTTCTTCTCTGCTCTAAAGACTGTTCTCTTTCGCCGGGGTTGGGAGCGCCTCTGAATAGCTTCCTGAAGGGGCGCCATATAATGCTTGATTGATTGATTAAGTTGATTTCATTTTATGACATAATTACAGTTTGTAGCTGCTAAAAGTCGGAAATTTTCTGAGCTGTTAACAATGAAGAGAACAGATTAGAATTTGATTATAATTTTACGGCAAATGTATGTTGTTAATATAATGTAACAAATATTTGAAACAACCTTAGATAGTCCCAAATGCAAAGCGTTAAAGTTGTGTTGTATGCAACGACTATTAATTTGAGCAGCAAGTCACACAGCATCGACCCTATTTACTACACGTTAGTTGTCATGTCTTTACGGGATCCCATCATTCCAATCCCTCAATACGATAAGGGCTTCCCGTGTGTTATTAGCATCCCCCGAGTGGTTAATCCGCCCCTGATTATATTTGTGATGTAATTCATGCAAACATTTATATCAATTATAATATTGCAAAACACGAAGTATAAGAATCGTGTCCTTCGCGTGACGTCACAATAAATGGTTTATGACGTCATTATACATTTAAGAGATTCACTCGTTTCGATTCTCTGATATGTGCATTGTGCATTTTAACTAACTTATTTCTTGTAATTCATCTAAAACTTTTTTTACTAAGGCAGCATAGGCCCTATCGTTTTGCAAACGAAATAGAGTTTGCTATTCTCCTTCGATTTGCGCAGTACTTGCGTACGAACGATAGGTGTTTGTTACAATTTAATTGATGTTGATTGTGGCAAGAGGCGACATTTCTTCCTCAACAGATCCTGTGCTTCTAATGTTAGGTCATTTCGAAGAAACGATCATCACCTGAATGTAGCAATGAAAGCAAAAGACCGAAGGATCAGACTGTAAGTTATTCCAGGGAAGTCTTTATCAGTACGCTTATTAGTTCATTCTGACTTTTCAAAGTTCCCATCGGTTTCCTATGATGAACTCTTGGTAAAGCTAGACAGAACCATGAAGTCAAACCCTATAATATCATTTCTGTATTTACGCGGTATTCAGAAATGTATGTGCAAACACAAGAGACTACTAGGTCTTTGCATGGCTATACTTTAGCCAGATTATAGCCACAAATGGTATCCAAGACACAGCGGGGTCTTGCCTTCAAATATTTAATTGATGTAATTCACCGGCCTCTTTCTGTCTCCTCGCATCGTCCACTTCGCTCCTCTGACAGATTTGATCTTGCAGTTCCTCATACGAGAACAGCTATGGCGCAGTCCCGATCTTTTGCCTCAATTGGTCCCTCTCTCTGGAATACACTCTACTCGCTCTCAAATTTTAATAGGTAACCCTTCATTTTCTTTTGCTTTCCTCAAGACTTATTTCTTTTCTCTTGGTCTTGCGCACTGTGAGCGCCTCTGAACGGTTCACCCTACTAGAGGCGCATTATAAATGTTTAAATACAGTACAATACAAAATACAATACATAATACATGATGTTCAATTTTTCAGGACAAGAATTATGTTTGGGGATAAATATTATTTAGGCCTATTTCTTTTGTAGCAATATTTCAACGAGAAGACAATGTGAGACGTGCAAAACTCACCTCATTGAGCGATTCAACGGTAAGCTACATAGCAATAAATGCAAGTTACATAATGTTCGTAGATAAACTTTATGAATTTTTTTAAAGTGTGGCCTATAGCCATAAGCCGACATTTTCTATGCTTTTCCTTAGTTAAATAGCTTCAATGAAACTTCAAAGTACTTAAAGTTGACACGAAGACACCAAATTGTGTCAATGTGCAACACATCGTTGGTTTTAAGCAGAAGTGGAAAGTTCATTTTGTAGATATCGATCCTGCAATTGTAACGAATCCCCGTTGTTTTCCTTGTTTATTAGTGCCATATTACTACGAATACCATTTCCAACATGCTGAGCCGAACCTCTTTAGCGTCTCTCTCGCTAATTAAGTAATTTATCTTTTGTCAACACAAGGACAGATTACAGGATCAAAAGTGATCTTTAAAAGCAAATTATTGGAAAATCTTTATAATAATTAAAAGGTCGAAAGGATAACGAATTTTTTATCCTAATAAATTATACCAAGTCAGGTAAAATCGGCAAAGATAGGTGCAACATTGCTATGCCTACCAGCCTTACTTATAAACTTCTGGCTCGCCACTTAACTATAGCATACTGTTCGTTGAACTTCGTTCTCATGTTTTTATTGAGCTTAACATTCTAAAATAAGTGTCTATTCAAAGAAATCCTCTTTTTGTATTCTTCGGCTGAAAGGTCTTTCTAAATTTTAATTCGTTTTGTGTTTATGATGAGTTATGAAAGTGCGTTTCAAAGACTTGTTGCATTTTATGATGGCTGGTCTTCTCTGATCTCGATGGAAGCGCCGTACAAAGCAATTCTGTCGAAGCGTTCGATGGCTGCAGAAGGCGTTGAAATGTGAACGAAGATAACTGTTTGTCTAAGATCACTGGTCTAGTCATGACTAAGCTTTTGGAAAGCTGACGTCTTCTGGTTTATAAGCGTGTGAGTGTTGAAGGCAACTGGAAGTAAGTAGTGTGTCGATAAGATTACATACACTTCGCCATCGTCTAGCACCATCATCGAGACTCCAGTTGTTTTGCGTTGGTATGAGTCTGGTAGAGTAGGATAAGATAAGAATATTCTGTATTCAACCAATTACTATCCGCATTTTTGTGCATAGTCAATTATTACGATACCTGCGACAGTTCGAAAAGGTCTTGATCTCAAACATCACGATAATGAGCCCTCGTTCTCAGATTGCAGGCGGAAGACTTAATCGGCTGGAATAGGTCATGCAGTACGTGTTCCCATCTGCAACACTGCTGAGAAGAGGGAGGAGCCTACTGCATGACATAGCTGCTGAAAAGTAGGAGTATCTTCAGGAGGGTAGTACCGTAGTGGTAGCGAATGTGCATTGATCTTTGTTACAGCCTACGTAGGTCAAATCTCAAGGAATAAATGTTGCGCCAACGAGAGCCAAATCCCAAAACGTATAGCAGTTCAAAAATATTCATACATTTATCCTCACCGCTATTTGTGGAGAATAAATCATTCAATTTCTGCAACGAAAATATCCAGATGGGATATAAAAGGAAAGGAAAACGGCCACTGTTTGTACTGTGACAGTGTCTGGATAAAGGAGGAGGGCGACGCTAATCATCTCTGTAATGACACAATGTCGATAAACAGCAAAAAACTAACTAAGGAAAGAGCAGTTCACCGAAGAAGCTCACAGACGGAGAAGAAAACAGACGCCGTGCTTGGCGATAGTAGTTATGTTGTAGCTCTCTTAGTTTGCAAAGGAGTATCATTTCCGTGGCTGCAGTTACTACAGCTTGTTACGTATTCACAAGCATGAGCCTGTATATCGCATTCAGTTTGCCAAGGCAGAAGCCTTTATATCGGATTATATAATTAGGCCTATGTGGATTATGTTTCTCTCAAGGCAGGAGTCTGTGTTTCGGATTATGTTTCTCTCAAGGCAGGAGCCTGTATTTGGATAATGTTTCTCAAGCCAGGACCCTGCATTTCGGATTATGTTTCCCAAGGCGGGACCCTGTATTTCGGATTATGTTTCTCTCAAGGCAGGAGCCTGTATTTCGGATTATGTTCCTCAAGGCAGGTGCCTGTATTTCGGATTATGTTTCTCTCAAGGCAGGAGCCTGTATTTCGGATTATGTTTCTCAAGGCAGGAGCCTGTATTTCGGATTATGTTTCTCAAGGCAGGAGCCTGTATTTCGGATTATGTTTCTCAAGGCGGGACATTGTATTTCGGATTATGTTCTCTCAAGGCAGGAGCCTGTACTTTGGATTATGTTTGTCTCAAGGCACGAGCCTGCATGTATTCGGATTATGTTCTTTCAAGGCAGGAGCCTGTAGGCCTACTTTGGATTATGTTTATCTCAAGGCATGAGCCTGTACTTTGGATTATGTTTCTCTCAAGGCAGGAGCCTGTACTTCGGATTATGTTTCTCTCAAGGCAGGAGCCTGTACTTTGGATTATGTTTCTCTCAAGGCAGGAGCCTGGACTTCGGATTATGTTTCTCTCAAGGCAAGAGCCTGTATATAAGGTAATCCATGGAAGTCCATGTAGCCATTCAACAGACATCTTATCCTTTCTGTTACTTTAGTAATTCTTCGTTGTTTTGCTTAAGCGTCAATTGATTACTGTCATATAATTGTACGATCGCCATTTCCAACACCTAAGCTACATTTCTCACTGATTATATTTGCATCTTATGTCAAAACAAAGACAGACTACGTGGTCAGAATTGGTCTAAAAAGTAAGTTATTTAGAGAAATATAGATGATAACTAAAGGGCCATCTTTACGCTGGTTAGTATTAGGCCTACCAAGCAAGAAAAACCGGCAAAGAGAGGTGCGACGTTGCCTACATTTGCCTCTCTTGTAAATGTTTGGATACGCCACTTAACCATCATATAGTTTGTTCTCGTGTTTTTTTAAATTTTAGCCTTCTAAAATATTATTATTATTATTTATTATTACAAACATCTTTAACGCGCGCAAAGTCACACAGAAATGCGAATCTGAGGCGCGGTTAGTCAGCCGCCAGGTGAAGATCAATTGGATATCCATATGTTTGAAAGCCAGTGAGAAGTAATGAGTTTTGTTTATACCGGGTACTCAAAAGTGCCCTCTATTTGCAGGATTCGGCTAAAAAATATTTCCATTTAATTGATTTGTGTTTACTACGAGTTCTAAAAATGTGCTAGCAGGCGTGACATCTTTTTCGTTGAACCTTTAGCTGCATGATCTACCGACTGAGCTACACGATTTGTATCCTAATGAAACCCGATGCTATGGAAGTGAAATGTATGGTGCTGGCAAAAAGTGTGTGTAGGGAAAAAGCTGATCTTGCGATTAGCAGGCTTCGATTTGTCTGTTCGCATTGGAGCAACACTTTTTCGAGATGAACTTCGAAGAGCCCTAGTCGGAATTGGTTAGTTCAATAAATAAAGAAATTATTTTTATTTTGTGCTCACTGGCATAAACTTGTCTAAAATATAGGAAGGGGGAGGCATTTGATTATTCATTCTACACGTGTTGCATTGGGTGTACAGTCCATCTCAGTCAGTTGTGTACAAGTTCTTATTGACGCACGTCTATGCATGCAAATTTAAAATGTCCCACGTCATCCGATACAGCGTGTTAGTTCCATATAGCCTAGCTGTTATCTCTCTGTTGATACATATTAATGCGTCTGTTTGATGTGATCGCTTGTGTTATGTCTCCTAACTTTGAGTTTCGCGTTGTTCTGTGTCAAACGTGTTTCTCTGGCACCAAAATCTGAAGAAATCTTTTGAATTTACCGATATTACCTTCTTTGGCTTCAGTCCTTCCTCTCGAACTGTTCTCAATCTGTCGTTTTTGGCAGTTTTGTTGTCAAGACCTTAAACCTCAAGTCCAAGACCAAGACCTTGAACCTCAAGACCAAGACCAAGACCAAGACCTTGAACCTCAAGACCAAGACCAAGACCTTGAACCTCAAGACCAAGACCAAGACCAAGACTTTGAAACTCAAGATCAAAACCGAGAAAAATACCCAAAAAATCACAACCTTATCCAGACATCTATTCCTTACTAAAAAAAATTTCAAGTCGGACTACTCGCTATTTTACTTAACCCTTCGTCGGGCGTGGGGTCAAAAATGACCCCAGAGCGCATTTTCAAACTATGGTTCGATATCAAAAACTGAAATGGCTGCCGTGAATTTTCACGAGAATTATTGTACAGGTTGTCTCTGCGTATTCCAGTTGAGTTTGCATGCGAATTTTAGATGGACAAAAAATTACACGACATTTATACACTTAAGGTCATGGGGTCATTTTTGACCCCATTACTGATTATTGATGTTTCTTTCTCATTAGACAGTCTAAAGTTGCACAAGAGCCCACAATTTTACTTCCTTATTTATTGTTACTCTTTACACAACGCTCAAGGTGCAACGATTCAAGGGCAGAGGCGCAACTTTGGTCTAAAAAGTGGGGGCACCAGTTTTTTGCATATACGAAGCAAGGCCGAGACTGCAATCTCTGGGAAGGTACAATAATAAGATATTGACTGATGTTCAAAAAGTGGTGTGTACGGTACCCCCAGTCCAAGCAGTGGGTAGGGTACCCTCGTACCCCCACAAATTACGCCTATGATCCAGGGCCATTCCTGACAATTGGCGAAAGGCTCGCTCCATATCGAGGTCGGTGCAAAATCCGTACAAAATTCGTCAAAGCCGGCAAATACGGCATAAAGTTATGGATGTGCTGCGATGCTGAAACGAAGTACGTGTACAATGCCAGCATATACTGCAGCAAAGAGAGCCCTGATGCAGCTTCAACCAAAGATCTGGGAGGAAACATTGAACGTCAGCTCATATACCTTCTTGAATGTGGAGGTCGCAACATTACCACTGATAACTGTTGCACTTCGCTGGCCCTAGCTACAGATGTCCTGAAGATAAAGAAATCTACTTTGGTTGGTACTATTCGTACTAATCGAGTAGATTTGCCTAAAAAATTTGTTTCTCCCAGAGGACGCGAGATTGTACTCATCCTTTGTCGGGTTCAATGAGACCGGCGACTTGTCATTGCTTTCTTACAACTGGTCATCGTCTTGTTGATTATGCACATCTCCAATGGAACTTTTATCAAAACACCAAGGAAGCTTATAGAGGTTATCAACTTCTACAACAAGATCAAAGTAGTTGATTAGGCTGACCAGATGATTCAGCACGAAGTTCTCAACCAGCCTTCGGCAGGCAGTGCCGTTCTGCACTTCAGGCTTACGTCCTTCATGAGAAATTGAATATGGACAAAGCTCCAGTGAGACAGCGTCATCAAGAAGCTTGGAAAATGACCTTTGCCAAGAGGAAGGAACAGGAACAGCGATGCAACTCATCGTGGACTGATTAGAGGATGACTGTTAGACGACACTATGGAACCTCCAAAGAAACGAGGTCGCTGCCAAGTTTGTCCCAGACAGACAAAAAAGCCACGGCTGTGTGCAAGGCATGTCATAAGAATGTGTGCCCTCTCCACTGTCAAATCTTCTGTCAGACATGTCTCTCTGCTGATTGATGAAATACTTTCCTAAGCTCCTAGCAGTCTCCTATGTTCATTCTAGCGTCATTTCATTGTACTGAGGGCACTAGCCTATACATTAAGGTAAGAACAGTATTACAAGTCTATGTTTGTATGTGGCGTCATGACATCATGACGTGACGTCATGTCATGACACGATGTCATGACGTCATGTCATGACGTCATGTCATGAGAAAGCGTCATTATATTGTATTGAGGGTGCTGAACATTAGGGTAGGAACAGCATTACAAGCCTATGTTTGTATGTGGCGTCATGACATCATGACGTGACGTCATGTCATGACACCACGTCATGAAAACACGTCATGACGTCACGTTATGACGTGTTGTCATGAGGAAGCGTTATTATATTTTATTGAGGGCGCTATACATAAGGGTAAGAACAGTATTACAAGCCTTTTGTTGCATGTGGCGTCATGACATCATGACGTAACGTCATGCCATGACGTCATTTTATGACGTCTCGTCATGAGGAAGTACAACAAATAATGACATTTCAGTGAATAATAATAATAATGACCTTCTCGTGCAATCTAAGTGCTCATTTTATTCGAATTACATGATAACTACAGTGGGGTCAAAATTGACCCCACGCCCTTAGTTGTATAGTTTTTTTTCCGCCCGACGAAGGGTTAAAACACGAATCTTTTATTTTATTCAAACAAAACAACTCTAAATGCAGACTGCAGGGAATTCAGGATTCATATTTACAAAAGTCCTTCATGCAAAATGTTATTCCAAACGCCTGTTGCATTTTATAAAAACCAATTCGCTTAGAATTTTCTGACCAGGACGTGACCTGTGGGCCTCATAAAAATTCTGCCATGTGAAAAATACGTTCTACAGTGCTGAATTCACTGGCACACAGAGCAGCTTTTAAAGTACAAGATGTAAATGTACAAATTGCGAGTCTGTTTTGAAATCATTCCATGGTAAATAGCCGGATGTCAAAATAAATGTCCTAAACAACAGTAAAGCCTCATTCATACCGTGTAAATACTGAAGCAATTGTATTAGTAATTATTGGATAAATGTTTAAATTCCTTGCGTTTTGTTAAATGACTGTTCATATTGACAGCCGGTCTTGGTCTTGGTCTTGCAAAACGAAGACCAAGACTTTGAGCCTCAAGACCAAGACGGCAAGACCAAGACCAAGACCAATACCTTGAACCTCAAGACCAAGACCAAGACTTTTGGTCTCAAGACCACGACCAAGACCAAGACTTTTAAAAACGAACTCGAGTGCACTCGAGACCAAGACCTTGTTCTCGAGGACAACAAGACTGGTTTTTGGACCTACACGCTCCGCCTGGTCCTCTATTCTTTTTGGCCTTCCTAAAGATTCTGTCCAAGTCCCTCATCTTTACATTCAAGAAGAAGAAGGTGCCGTCAATGCAGTCAACAGCATAAACAACAGAACAGCCTTTCATATCGTTTCACTACGGTCCAGTAATCATCCATCTGACACCAGGTGTCGCCGAAAAGAACCATGACTGCAGCGGCTGGACAAATAGACGAATCCATCAAGGACCTGAAAATCGTTCAAAAATAGACCCCACTTGAAAAGAAAAATATCGTTGAAAATCCACACAAGCACATCGGTTTCAGCAAGTGGAATCACTAAAGTATCCTATTGTAGTGTGATGGAACGATAAAGCATTCATGCATATGGTATGGTACCTGGGAATTCATAAAGCGCCTCTCACAGTGCGATCTATTCAGAGACGCTCTCAGTTTGTGAGTCTCGCGGAAACAGAAAAGACTTTAAACGATGAACAACACAGAGAGAGAACCTAGTAAGTAGGGTCCCACGGAGTACCAAGGGAGTTCCATAGGGATGGACCCATGACAGCGAAAGGGCGAGACTGAGCCATAGCAGACCTTACCGGGAAACAGACAGATCAAGCTGATTCAGAGAACGTAAAGGTCGACGAGAAGAAGCAGAGAGAAATTTGCGTTTCAGGTCAGAAAGCTAGTTGAATACACTCAGTGTCCTCGGTTAAAAGGCAATCAAGATGCGTGAAGCTGCTCCAACCGGTTGCCTTTATCAGATTTCACATATGGTATCATTTATAACCATAGTCTAGGCTTTGCACACATTAATCAATACACCCCATCTGCTGCTGCTTGATCGGAGCAAACGATTCACCCTGAACAGAACTAATGAATAGAAAGCGTCTAATGTCTGACGTCAGTGACGTCACAATATACAGTTCCAAGACGTCACTCATTTACTAGCTACTTTATTTATTTTAAGACTTCGATTGCCGCTTCAATAATTGTAACATACATTGGATTTATTTTCTGTTATTATTTAATTATAATTAATTGTTGTATGCGGATTCCTTTTGAAATCCCGCTTGAATCTAAATGGCTTTCTAAACGTTAAACTGGACGCCAACCTATTTATACTCTGTATATTATGACGTAATCTTTACTACATTATTAACTATAACCGGTGCTGACAAGTCATAAAGCCTTTTGACGTAGTTGTGTAGATCAGAATTGTACGTATGTCTATTCCTACTAAAGGTTAGTGAAGACATAAATAACAATGGAATCTGATGTCTCATTGGTCGAGTAGCTTGAATTCTGTTATTCTTGAATAATAATTGGTAGTCGTAATATTATATCAGCGCAGGTAGGATGACGTTTCCTTTACTTAAGAAACTAACACGCATCATGACGTTGTTTGTTGGTCTGTATACATTAATACTTTCAAAGTAAGCAGTGAAATCTTTGGTAATTATTCAGATCTAAATTTAACATTAATCTATTTCAGTTTTTGCTTATATTATAATTAGACTTAGTAAATCCGCTTAGTGAACATTGAGCACACATACATAAAGCGGTGTGTTTCATACTCAACCTTCGCCTCAGTTGTTTATACATTCGTCTGCTCTCCAATTAGTTATTACAATTCTCTCCTTATTGCGCACCGAAGACCCGAATTTTTTTCTCTCTAGTCGTTACTGAATGCTGATGCTTGACTAATTGCCTGTTTCCCGCGGATCTCATATATCCACCATGATCGCTGAACAACTTCATTCGCTCCCTGTGTCTGGCCGTATTCAACTCAAAGTGCTTATTGCTGTGCTTAATTCTGATTTGGGTCTTGCTCCACTGTACTTACGTGATCTAACTCTTCGGCCTCATTCTGCTGCTGCTTCACTACGTGGGCTCCTATCTTCTGATAATCTTGCCTCTTAGTTCCCAGTGTCAGGATTACAATGGTTCAATCCAGGTCTTTTGCTTGCATACAGGTCTCTCGCTTTGGAACCGGCTTCCTCCTCCTGTCCTCAAATCGTCTGTCTCTTAATACCTCTAAAACCCAGTTCATTTGGTTTGGCTCCCCTCAACAGTTGCTCAGGATTGAATTTGCCCTCATCTCGGAAATCTGTCCACACTAATCGTTTTCATCAAGTGTACGTGACCTGGGCGTTACACTTGATAACTCTCTCTCTCTCTCTCTCTCTCTCTCTCTCTCTCTCTCTCTCTCTCTCTCTCTCTCTCTCTCTCTCTCTCTCTCTCTCTCTCTCTCTCTCTCTCTCTCTCTCTCTCTCTCTCTCTCTCTCTCTCCCTCTCTCTCAAAGATCACATCTGTAACCTCACACGTATTTCATATTTCCACTTAAGGCGTCTCAGGGCTGTTCGGCGATCTGTCTCATCCTCTGTTTTCACTACGCTGGTCCATGCTTTCATTTGCTCCCGAATTTGATTACTGCAATTCGCTTCTTATCGGTCTTCCTGCAGTCAGTCCTACATGCAGCTGCGAGATTAATAACACGTCTGCAACGCTACTCACGCATTTCGTCCTTCATGTTTGAGCAACTGCACTGGCTTCCTCTCTCGGCACGTATTAAGTTCAAAATCCTCATTGTGGTGTCCAAGAGACAGCGGGGTCTCGCCCTAAAATATTTGATTGATGTAAATCACCGGCCTCTTTCAGTCTCCTCGCACCGTCCACTTCGCTTATTAAACAGACTGGATTTTTCAGTTCCTCATTCTAGAACAGTTATGGCGCATTCCTGATCGTTTGCCTCATTTGGTCCCTCTGTCTGGAATACAATGTCTCCTTCTACTCGCTCTCAAATTTTAATGGGTCTTCGTTTACTTTCCTGATGACTTATTTCTTTTCGCGTGGCTTTGCGCACACTGGGAGAGCCTCTGATCGGTTCACCCTACCAGAGGCGCTTTCTAAATGTTTAAGTACAATACAATACAATCTGAAAATTGAATCATTCGTCGAGAAACTAATGGTCTTCTTGCAACTGCCCTACAACCTCTTACTACTCTTCTCCATTGCGCTACAAAGCTAATCAAGAAGGTAAATCCTGTGGATCATGTCATGCCGACCCTTTGTGAACTACATTGATCTCCCATACAAGCTCGCATTAACTTCAAAATCTGTCTTCTAATGTACCGGTACCGAGTTAACGCAAACTCCTCTCCTTCACACCCTTCTTCAATTGCAACGCCCTGTTCCTCTCTTCAGTCCAGACGAGGACTACGTTCATCGTTCGAAGGTGATTTTGATGTCACACGTTCACTCAAAAAAACTGGTAATAGAGCATTTGCGTTAGCCGGCCGGTTGAACGGAACAACCTTTGAGACATCCTTAACTTTATTGACCTTCAAAAGTAAACTTAAAACTTATTTAATGAAGGTGTACTAGGATTGATTATCTGCCACGCGCTTTTTTTCCAAGATTCCTATTTTGTTTCTGCACGCAACAAATGACAGTTTAATAAATAATAATAAAAATGAAAGTAATAGCACGCCGTTTATTTTATTCTTTCTTGATGCACAAACCAGCAATTCTCGGACCAGTACGCGTTCCGCCCCACAGGATCGACCACCGCTGCCATCGTCGCCCTGACCAAGGGCCTGGTGGAACTCCTCAGCGAGGACCATAATGTACACTTGATAGCACTCGACTTTTCTAAGGCTTTTGATACGATCCGACATGCGTATCTTGTGGAGCAACTGGCAGAGCTGCCAATTCCGGACTGTGTGCATAACTGGAAATTTCCTGACAAACGGAAACCACAGGACAACATACAATGGAATGGTCTCGGATATTACTGATGATGTGCAAACTTATGTCCATGGTCCCCCAGCTAACCAACCTCTTCTTGTTCGCTCCATTGACTCCCTTTCTCAAGATATTCGTTCATGGATGCTCTCTAATCTGTTGAATCTTAATCCCTCGAAAACCCAACTCATTTCGTTTGGTACAAAGCAACAAATATCTAAGCTTCATTTCACACTTCTGTCAGCTCACTTCCCGACCTTCTCATACTCTACGAATGTCCGTGATCTGGGAGTCACCTTAGACAGTTCATTAACCTTTGCTTCTCACCTCTCCTTACTTACTCGCACTTGCTACTACCACTTGAGAAGACTGCGAGCTATTCGTCGATCCGTCTGTCCTGCAGTTTTCACTACCATTATCCATGCATTTATCTGTTGCCGCATTGATTATTGCAACTCTTTACTGGTAGGCCTTCCGAAAGTGCGTCTTTCTGCCCTTCAATCGGTACTTAACGCAGCTGCTCGCCTTATTGCTCATCGTTCTCGGTTCTCCTCCATCTCTACTGACATGACTGATGTCTTGCATTGGCTTCCTATATCCGCTCGTATCCACTTCAAAATCATAGCTCTTGTCTCTAAGGCACAGCAGGGCTTAGCTCCAGCCTACCTTTGTGACCTGATGCGCAAACCTCTCTCAGCTTCTTCTCATCGACTCATACGTTCTCTGAATCGGCTTAATCTATTCGTTCCCCGGGTGAGTTCTGCCCTGGCTCAGTCTCGCTCTTTCGCTGTCGTGGGTCCATCTCTATGGAACTCCATTCCCTTGGTACTGCGTGGGACCCTACTTACTAAGTTCTCTCTCTCTGTTGTTCATCATTTAAAGTCATTTCTGTTTCCGCGAGGCTCACATGCTGAGAGCGCCTCTGAATAGTTCACACTTGGAGAGGCGCTTTATAAATTCTCAGATACCATACCATACCATACCATACTCACATCAACGCCAGCATTGTTCAGGGGTCCGGTCTGGGCCCCGTATACTTCATCGTGGCCATATCAAAGCTCGAAACTGTCTATGCTCACAATCGAATACTTAAATATGCCGATGACACTTACCTGTTAGTACCAGCTAAAAACAGTAATACAATCAGGGAAGAGTTGGACCATGTAGCAGAGTGGGCCAAGAGCTGCAATCTGAGTCTTAATCAAGGCAAGACAAAGAGATGATAGTTCGTCGTCCAGGGAGGGGGCATTAGGACGCACCTGCAGAGGTGCCGGCACTTCGGCGGGTCCAGAGCATGAAGATTCTGGGAGTTGTAATGGTATTAAAAAAGAATATATTTACCTTACTTTACTTACTTAAAAACTCTGAAAGTAATCGTCAATCAGAAAAAGAAAATAGAAACGTTGTATACTAAAGAGACTGAGACACCAACTGCATTGGACGAATAAACGGGAAAAGTTTCAACGTTCACCGGAAATTGGTGACAATTCAGAAGCAAAATAATGTGCAAACCTGACAATGAAAAATTCTGTTTATGGCAAACTTCGAAATTAGCATCCCATATTATTTGCAAGATGAATTATTCCTTGGCAAGAAAAATTTGGGACGCTAAACGCCAAGATAACCTAAATTCGAAATCTGCTATAGAATTCAAACGACAGTTGATTAACGGAAAAACTTCAAAGTGCTCTCATTTGAATTTGGCTGAACAGAACTGAAAAATTGTCGGCCGTTTGGTAGCCCTAGGACCCGTCTATCGACTAACCTGAAAAGAAATTTGAAATCTGCTATAGAATTCAAACGACAGTTGATTAACGGAAAAACTTCAAAGTGCTCTCATTTGAATTTGGCTGAACAGAACTGAAAAATTTTCGGCCGTTAGGTAGCCCTAGGACCCGTCTATCGACTCCCCTGAAAAGAAATTTGAAATCTGCTATAGAATTCAAACGACAGTTGATTAACGGAAAAACTTCAAAGTGCTCTCATTTGAATTTGGCTGAACAGAACTGAAAAATTTTCGGCCGTTTGGTAGCCCTAGGACCCGTCTATCGACTCCCCTGAAAAGAAATTTGAAATCTGCTATAGAATTCAAACGACAGTTGATTAACGGAAAAACTTCAAAGTGCTCTCATTTGAATTTGGCTGAACAGAACTGAAAAATTGTCGGCCGTTTGGTAGCCCTAGGACCCGTCTATCGACTCCCCTGAAAAGAAATTTGGAATCTGCTATAGAATTCAAACGACAGTTGATTAACGGAAAAACTTCAAAGTGCTCTCATTTGAATTTGGCTGAACAGAACTGAAAAATTTTCGGCCGTTAGGTAGCCCTAGGACCCGTCTATCGACTCCCCTGAAAAGAAATTTGAAATCTGCTATAGAATTCAAACGACAGTTGATTAACGGAAAAACTTCAAAGTGCTCTCATTTGAATTTGGCTGAACAGAACTGAAAAATTTTCGGCCGTTAGGTAGCCCTAGGACCCGTCTATCGACTCCCCTGAAAAGAAATTTGAAATCTGCTATAGAATTCAAACGACAGTTGATTAACGGAAAAACTTCAAAGTGCTCTCATTTGAATTTGGCTGAACAGAACTGAAAAATTGTCCGCCGTTTGGTAGCCCTAGGACCCGTCTATCGACTCCCCTGAAAAGAAATTTGAAATCTGCTATAGAATTCAAACGACAGTTGATTAACGGAAAAACTTCAAAGTGCTCTCATTTGAATTTGGCTGAACAGAACTGAAAAATTTTCGGCCGTTTGGTAGCCCTAGGACCCGTCTATCGACTCCCCTGAAAAGAAATTTGAAATCTACTATAGAATTCAAACGACAGTTGATTAACGGAAAAACTTCAAAGTGCTCTCATTTGAATTTGGCTGAACAGAACTGAAAAATTTTCGGCCGTTAGGTAGCCCTAGGACCCGTCTATCGACTCCCCTGAAAAGAAATTTGAAATCTGCTATAGAATTCAAACGACAGTTGATTAACGGAAAAACTTCAAAGTGCTCTCATTTGAATTTGGCTGAACAGAACTGAAAAATTGTCGGCCGTTTGGTAGCCCTAGGACCCGTCTATCGACTAACCTGAAAAGAAATTTGAAATCTGCTATAGAATTCAAACGACAGTTGATTAACGGAAAAACTTCAAAGTGCTCTCATTTGAATTTGGCTGAACAGAACTGAAAAATTTTCGGCCGTTAGGTAGCCCTAGGACCCGTCTATCGACTCCCCTGAAAAGAAATTTGAAATCTGCTATAGAATTCAAACGACAGTTGATTAACGGAAAAACTTCAAAGTGCTCTCATTTGAATTTGGCTGAACAGAACTGAAAAATTTTCGGCCGTTTGGTAGCCCTAGGACCCGTCTATCGACTCCCCTGAAAAGAAATTTGAAATCTGCTATAGAATTCAAACGACAGTTGATTAACGGAAAAACTTCAAAGTGCTCTCATTTGAATTTGGCTGAACAGAACTGAAAAATTGTCGGCCGTTTGGTAGCCCTAGGACCCGTCTATCGACTCCCCTGAAAAGAAATTTGGAATCTGCTATAGAATTCAAACGACAGTTGATTAACGGAAAAACTTCAAAGTGCTCTCATTTGAATTTGGCTGAACAGAACTGAAAAATTTTCGGCCGTTAGGTAGCCCTAGGACCCGTCTATCGACTCCCCTGAAAAGAAATTTGAAATCTGCTATAGAATTCAAACGACAGTTGATTAACGGAAAAACTTCAAAGTGCTCTCATTTGAATTTGGCTGAACAGAACTGAAAAATTTTCGGCCGTTTGGTAGCCCTAGGACCCGTCTATCGACTCCCCTGAAAAGAAATTTGAAATCTGCTATAGAATTCAAACGACAGTTGATTAACGGAAAAACTTCAAAGTGCTCTCATTTGAATTTGGCTGAACAGAACTGAAAAATTTTCGGCCGTTTGGTAGCCCTAGGACCCGTCTATCGACTCCCCTGAAAAGAAATTTGAAATCTGCTATAGAATTCAAACGACAGTTGATTAACGGAAAAACTTCAAAGTGCTCTCATTTGAATTTGGCTGAACAGAACTGAAAAATTGTCGGCCGTTTGGTAGCCCTAGGACCCGTCTATCGACTCCCCTGAAAAGAAATTTGGAATCTGCTATAGAATTCAAACGACAGTTGATTAACGGAAAAACTTCAAAGTGCTCTCATTTGAATTTGGCTGAACAGAACTGAAAAATTTTCGGCCGTTAGGTAGCCCTAGGACCCGTCTATCGACTCCCCTGAAAAGAAATTTGAAATCTGCTATAGAATTCAAACGACAGTTGATTAACGGAAAAACTTCAAAGTGCTCTCATTTGAATTTGGCTGAACAGAACTGAAAAATTTTCGGCCGTTAGGTAGCCCTAGGACCCGTCTATCGACTCCCCTGAAAAGAAATTTGAAATCTGCTATAGAATTCAAACGACAGTTGATTAACGGAAAAACTTCAAAGTGCTCTCATTTGAATTTGGCTGAACAGAACTGAAAAATTGTCCGCCGTTTGGTAGCCCTAGGACCCGTCTATCGACTCCCCTGAAAAGAAATTTGAAATCTGCTATAGAATTCAAACGACAGTTGATTAACGGAAAAACTTCAAAGTGCTCTCATTTGAATTTGGCTGAACAGAACTGAAAAATTTTCGGCCGTTTGGTAGCCCTAGGACCCGTCTATCGACTCCCCTGAAAAGAAATTTGAAATCTACTATAGAATTCAAACGACAGTTGATTAACGGAAAAACTTCAAAGTGCTCTCATTTGAATTTGGCTGAACAGAACTGAAAAATTTTCGGCCGTTAGGTAGCCCTAGGACCCGTCTATCGACTCCCCTGAAAAGAAATTTGAAATCTGCTATAGAATTCAAACGACAGTTGATTAACGGAAAAACTTCAAAGTGCTCTCATTTGAATTTGGCTGAACAGAACTGAAAAATTGTCGGCCGTTTGGTAGCCCTAGGACCCGTCTATCGACTAACCTGAAAAGAAATTTGAAATCTGCTATAGAATTCAAACGACAGTTGATTAACGGAAAAACTTCAAAGTGCTCTCATTTGAATTTGGCTGAACAGAACTGAAAAATTTTCGGCCGTTAGGTAGCCCTAGGACCCGTCTATCGACTCCCCTGAAAAGAAATTTGAAATCTGCTATAGAATTCAAACGACAGTTGATTAACGGAAAAACTTCAAAGTGCTCTCATTTGAATTTGGCTGAACAGAACTGAAAAATTTTCGGCCGTTTGGTAGCCCTAGGACCCGTCTATCGACTCCCCTGAAAAGAAATTTGAAATCTGCTATAGAATTCAAACGACAGTTGATTAACGGAAAAACTTCAAAGTGCTCTCATTTGAATTTGGCTGAACAGAACTGAAAAATTGTCGGCCGTTTGGTAGCCCTAGGACCCGTCTATCGACTCCCCTGAAAAGAAATTTGGAATCTGCTATAGAATTCAAACGACAGTTGATTAACGGAAAAACTTCAAAGTGCTCTCATTTGAATTTGGCTGAACAGAACTGAAAAATTTTCGGCCGTTAGGTAGCCCTAGGACCCGTCTATCGACTCCCCTGAAAAGAAATTTGAAATCTGCTATAGAATTCAAACGACAGTTGATTAACGGAAAAACTTCAAAGTGCTCTCATTTGAATTTGGCTGAACAGAACTGAAAAATTTTCGGCCGTTAGGTAGCCCTAGGACCCGTCTATCGACTCCCCTGAAAAGAAATTTGAAATCTGCTATAGAATTCAAACGACAGTTGATTAACGGAAAAACTTCAAAGTGCTCTCATTTGAATTTGGCTGAACAGAACTGAAAAATTGTCGGCCGTTTGGTAGCCCTAGGACCCGTCTATCGACTCCCCTGAAAAGAAATTTGAAATCTGCTATAGAATTCAAACGACAGTTGATTAACGGAAAAACTTCAAAGTGCTCTCATTTGAATTTGGCTGAACAGAACTGAAAAATTTTCGGCCGTTTGGTAGCCCTAGGACCCGTCTATCGACTCCCCTGAAAAGAAATTTGAAATCTACTATAGAATTCAAACGACAGTTGATTAACGGAAAAACTTCAAAGTGCTCTCATTTGAATTTGGCTGAACAGAACTGAAAAATTTTCGGCCGTTAGGTAGCCCTAGGACCCGTCTATCGACTCCCCTGAAAAGAAATTTGAAATCTGCTATAGAATTCAAACGACAGTTGATTAACGGAAAAACTTCAAAGTGCTCTCATTTGAATTTGGCTGAACAGAACTGAAAAATTGTCGGCCGTTTGGTAGCCCTAGGACCCGTCTATCGACTAACCTGAAAAGAAATTTGAAATCTGCTATAGAATTCAAACGACAGTTGATTAACGGAAAAACTTCAAAGTGCTCTCATTTGAATTTGGCTGAACAGAACTGAAAAATTTTCGGCCGTTAGGTAGCCCTAGGACCCGTCTATCGACTCCCCTGAAAAGAAATTTGAAATCTGCTATAGAATTCAAACGACAGTTGATTAACGGAAAAACTTCAAAGTGCTCTCATTTGAATTTGGCTGAACAGAACTGAAAAATTTTCGGCCGTTTGGTAGCCCTAGGACCCGTCTATCGACTCCCCTGAAAAGAAATTTGAAATCTGCTATAGAATTCAAACGACAGTTGATTAACGGAAAAACTTCAAAGTGCTCTCATTTGAATTTGGCTGAACAGAACTGAAAAATTGTCGGCCGTTTGGTAGCCCTAGGACCCGTCTATCGACTCCCCTGAAAAGAAATTTGGAATCTGCTATAGAATTCAAACGACAGTTGATTAACGGAAAAACTTCAAAGTGCTCTCATTTGAATTTGGCTGAACAGAACTGAAAAATTTTCGGCCGTTTGGTAGCCCTAGGACCCGTCTATCGACTCCCCTGAAAAGAAATTTGAAATCTGCTATAGAATTCAAACGACAGTTGATTAACGGAAAAACTTCTAAGTGCTCTCATTTGAATTTGGCTGAACAGAACTGAAAAATTTTCGGCCGTTTGATAGCCCTAGGACCCGTCTATCGACTAACCTGAAAAGAAATTTGAAATCTGCTATAGAATTCAAACGACAGTTGATTAACGGAAAAACTTCAAAGTGCTCTCATTTGAATTTGGCTGAACAGAACTGAAAAATTTTCGGCCGTTTGGTAGCCCTAGGACCCGTCTATCGACTCCCCTGAAAAGAAATTTGAAATCTGCTATAGAATTCAAACGACAGTTGATTAACGGAAAAACTTCAAAGTGCTCTCATTTGAATTTGGCTGAACAGAACTGAAAAATTTTCGGCCGTTTGGTAGCCCTAGGACCCGTCTATCGACTCCCCTGAAAAGAAATTTGAAATCTGCTATAGAATTCAAACGACAGTTGATTAACGGAAAAACTTCAAAGTGCTCTCATTTGAATTTGGCTGAACAGAACTGAAAAATTTTCGGCCGTTTGGTAGCCCTAGGACCCGTCTATCGACTAACCTGAAAAGAAATTTGAAATCTGCTATAGAATTCAAACGACAGTTGATTAACGGAAAAACTTCAAAGTGCTCTCATTTGAATTTGGCTGAACAGAACTGAAAAATTGTCGGCCGTTTGGTAGCCCTAGGACCCGTCTATCGACTAACCTGAAAAGAAATTTGAAATCTGCTATAGAATTCAAACGACAGTTGATTAACGGAAAAACTTCAAAGTGCTCTCATTTGAATTTGGCTGAACAGAACTGAAAAATTTTCGGCCGTTTGGTAGCCCTAGGACCCGTCTATCGACTCCCCTGAAAAGAAATTTGAAATCTGCTATAGAATTCAAACGACAGTTGATTAACGGAAAAACTTCAAAGTGCTCTCATTTGAATTTGGCTGAACAGAACTGAAAAATTTTCGGCCGTTTGGTAGCCCTAGGACCCGTCTATCGACTCCCCTGAAAAGAAATTTGAAATCTGCTATAGAATTCAAACGACAGTTGATTAACGGAAAAACTTCAAAGTGCTCTCATTTGAATTTGGCTGAACAGAACTGAAAAATTTTCGGCCGTTTGGTAGCCCTAGGACCCGTCTATCGACTAACCTGAAAAGAAATTTGAAATCTGCTATAGAATTCAAACGACAGTTGATTAACGGAAAAACTTCAAAGTGCTCTCATTTGAATTTGGCTGAACAGAACTGAAAAATTTTCGGCCGTTAGGTAGCCCTAGGACCCGTCTATCGACTCCCCTGAAAAGAAATTTGAAATCTGCTATAGAATTCAAACGACAGTTGATTAACGGAAAAACTTCAAAGTGCTCTCATTTGAATTTGGCTGAACAGAACTGAAAAATTTTCGGCCGTTTGGTAGCCCTAGGACCCGTCTATCGACTCCCCTGAAAAGAAATTTGAAATCTGCTATAGAATTCAAACGACAGTTGATTAACGGAAAAACTTCAAAGTGCTCTCATTTGAATTTGGCTGAACAGAACTGAAAAATTGTCGGCCGTTTCGTAGCCCTAGGACCCGTCTATCGACTAACCTGAAAAGAAATTTGAAATCTGCTATAGAATTCAAACGACAGTTGATTAACGGAAAAACTTCAAAGTGCTCTCATTTGAATTTGGCTGAACAGAACTGAAAAATTGTCGGCCGTTTGGTAGCCCTAGGACCCGTCTATCGACTAACCTGAAAAGAAATTTGAAATCTGCTATAGAATTCAAACGACAGTTGATTAACGGAAAAACTTCAAAGTGCTCTCATTTGAATTTGGCTGAACAGAACTGAAAAATTTTCGGCCGTTAGGTAGCCCTAGGACCCGTCTATCGACTCCCCTGAAAAGAAATTTGAAATCTGCTATAGAATTCAAACGACAGTTGATTAACGGAAAAACTTCAAAGTGCTCTCATTTGAATTTGGCTGAACAGAACTGAAAAATTTTCGGCCGTTTGGTAGCCCTAGGACCCGTCTATCGACTCCCCTGAAAAGAAATTTGAAATCTGCTATAGAATTCAAACGACAGTTGATTAACGGAAAAACTTCAAAGTGCTCTCATTTGAATTTGGCTGAACAGAACTGAAAAATTTTCGGCCGTTAGGTAGCCCTAGGACCCGTCTATCGACTCCCCTGAAAAGAAATTTGAAATCTGCTATAGAATTCAAACGACAGTTGATTAACGGAAAAACTTCAAAGTGCTCTCATTTGAATTTGGCTGAACAGAACTGAAAAATTTTCGGCCGTTTGGTAGCCCTAGGACCCGTCTATCGACTCCCCTGAAAAGAAATTTGAAATCTGCTATAGAATTCAAACGACAGTTGATTAACGGAAAAACTTCAAAGTGCTCTCATTTGAATTTGGCTGAACAGAACTGAAAAATTTTCGGCCGTTTGGTAGCCCTAGGACCCGTCTATCGACTAACCTGAAAAGAAATTTGAAATCTGCTATAGAATTCAAACGACAGTTGATTAACGGAAAAACTTCAAAGTGCTCTCATTTGAATTTGGCTGAACAGAACTGAAAAATTTTCGGCCGTTTGGTAGCCCTAGGACCCGTCTATCGACTCCCCTGAAAAGAAATTTGAAATCTGCTATAGAATTCAAACGACAGTTGATTAACGGAAAAACTTCAAAGTGCTCTCATTTGAATTTGGCTGAACAGAACTGAAAAATTTTCGGCCGTTTGATAGCCCTAGGACCCGTCTATCGACTAACCTGAAAAGAAATTTGAAATCTGCTATAGAATTCAAACGACAGTTGATTAACGGAAAAACTTCAAAGTGCTCTCATTTGAATTTGGCTGAACAGAACTGAAAAATTTTCGGCCGTTTGGTAGCCCTAGGACCCGTCTATCGACTCCCCTGAAAAGAAATTTGAAATCTGCTATAGAATTCAAACGACAGTTGATTAACGGAAAAACTTCAAAGTGCTCTCATTTGAATTTGGCTGAACAGAACTGAAAAATTTTCGGCCGTTTGGTAGCCCTAGGACCCGTCTATCGACTCCCCTGAAAAGAAATTTGAAATCTGCTATAGAATTCAAACGACAGTTGATTAACGGAAAAACTTCAAAGTGCTCTCATTTGAATTTGGCTGAACAGAACTGAAAAATTTTCGGCCGTTTGGTAGCCCTAGGACCCGTCTATCGACTAACCTGAAAAGAAATTTGAAATCTGCTATAGAATTCAAACGACAGTTGATTAACGGAAAAACTTCAAAGTGCTCTCATTTGAATTTGGCTGAACAGAACTGAAAAATTGTCGGCCGTTTGGTAGCCCTAGGACCCGTCTATCGACTCCCCTGAAAAGAAATTTGAAATCTGCTATAGAATTCAAACGACAGTTGATTAACGGAAAAACTTCAAAGTGCTCTCATTTGAATTTGGCTGAACAGAACTGAAAAATTTTCGGCCGTTTGGTAGCCCTAGGACCCGTCTATCGACTCCCCTGAAAAGAAATTTGAAATCTACTATAGAATTCAAACGACAGTTGATTAACGGAAAAACTTCAAAGTGCTCTCATTTGAATTTGGCTGAACAGAACTGAAAAATTTTCGGCCGTTAGGTAGCCCTAGGACCCGTCTATCGACTCCCCTGAAAAGAAATTTGAAATCTGCTATAGAATTCAAACGACAGTTGATTAACGGAAAAACTTCAAAGTGCTCTCATTTGAATTTGGCTGAACAGAACTGAAAAATTTTCGGCCGTTTGGTAGCCCTAGGACCCGTCTATCGACTCCCCTGAAAAGAAATTTGAAATCTGCTATAGAATTCAAACGACAGTTGATTAACGGAAAAACTTCAAAGTGCTCTCATTTGAATTTGGCTGAACAGAACTGAAAAATTGTCGGCCGTTTGGTAGCCCTAGGACCCGTCTATCGACTAACCTGAAAAGAAATTTGAAATCTGCTATAGAATTCAAACGACAGTTGATTAACGGAAAAACTTCAAAGTGCTCTCATTTGAATTTGGCTGAACAGAACTGAAAAATTTTCGGCCGTTTGGTAGCCCTAGGACCCGTCTATCGACTCCCCTGAAAAGAAATTTGAAATCTACTATAGAATTCAAACGACAGTTGATTAACGGAAAAACTTCAAAGTGCTCTCATTTGAATTTGGCTGAACAGAACTGAAAAATTGTTGGCCGTTTGGTAGCCCTAGGACCCGTCTATCGACTAACCTGAAATTTGAAATCTGCTATAGAATTCAAACGACAGTTGATTAACGGAAAAACTTCAAAGTGCTCTCATTTGAATTTGGCTGAACAGAACTGAAAAATTTTCGGCCGTTAGGTAGCCCTAGGACCCGTCTATCGACTCCCCTGAAAAGAAATTTGAAATCTGCTATAGAATTCAAACGACAGTTGATTAACGGAAAAACTTCAAAGTGCTCTCATTTGAATTTGGCTGAACAGAACTGAAAAATTTTCGGCCGTTTGATAGCCCTAGGACCCGTCTATCGACTAACCTGAAAAGAAATTTGAAATCTGCTATAGAATTCAAACGACAGTTGATTAACGGAAAAACTTCAAAGTGCTCTCATTTGAATTTGGCTGAACAGAACTGAAAAATTTTCGGCCGTTTGGTAGCCCTAGGACCCGTCTATCGACTCCCCTGAAAAGAAATTTGAAATCTGCTATAGAATTCAAACGACAGTTGATTAACGGAAAAACTTCAAAGTGCTCTCATTTGAATTTGGCTGAACAGAACTGAAAAATTTTCGGCCGTTTGGTAGCCCTAGGACCCGTCTATCGACTCCCCTGAAAAGAAATTTGAAATCTGCTATAGAATTCAAACGACAGTTGATTAACGGAAAAACTTCAAAGTGCTCTCATTTGAATTTGGCTGAACAGAACTGAAAAATTTTCGGCCGTTTGGTAGCCCTAGGACCCGTCTATCGACTAACCTGAAAAGAAATTTGAAATCTGCTATAGAATTCAAACGACAGTTGATTAACGGAAAAACTTCAAAGTGCTCTCATTTGAATTTGGCTGAACAGAACTGAAAAATTTTCGGCCGTTTGGTAGCCCTAGGACCCGTCTATCGACTCCCCTGAAAAGAAATTTGAAATCTGCTATAGAATTCAAACGACAGTTGATTAACGGAAAAACTTCTAAGTGCTCTCATTTGAATTTGGCTGAACAGAACTGAAAAATTTTCGGCCGTTTGATAGCCCTAGGACCCGTCTATCGACTAACCTGAAAAGAAATTTGAAATCTGCTATAGAATTCAAACGACAGTTGATTAACGGAAAAACTTCAAAGTGCTCTCATTTGAATTTGGCTGAACAGAACTGAAAAATTTTCGGCCGTTTGGTAGCCCTAGGACCCGTCTATCGACTCCCCTGAAAAGAAATTTGAAATCTGCTATAGAATTCAAACGACAGTTGATTAACGGAAAAACTTCAAAGTGCTCTCATTTGAATTTGGCTGAACAGAACTGAAAAATTTTCGGCCGTTTGGTAGCCCTAGGACCCGTCTATCGACTCCCCTGAAAAGAAATTTGAAATCTGCTATAGAATTCAAACGACAGTTGATTAATGGAAAAACTTCAAAGTGCTCTCATTTGAATTTGGCTGAACAGAACTGAAAAATTTTCGGCCGTTTGGTAGCCCTAGGACCCGTCTATCGACTAACCTGAAAAGAAATTTGAAATCTGCTATAGAATTCAAACGACAGTTGATTAACGGAAAAACTTCAAAGTGCTCTCATTTGAATTTGGCTGAACAGAACTGAAAAATTTTCGGCCGTTTGGTAGCCCTAGGACCCGTCTATCGACTCCCCTGAAAAGAAATTTGAAATCTGCTATAGAATTCAAACGACAGTTGATTAACGGAAAAACTTCAAAGTGCTCTCATTTGAATTTGGCTGAACAGAACTGAAAAATTTTCGGCCGTTTGGTAGCCCTAGGACCCGTCTATCGACTCCCCTGAAAAGAAATTTGAAATCTGCTATAGAATTCAAACGACAGTTGATTAACGGAAAAACTTCAAAGTGCTCTCATTTGAATTTGGCTGAACAGAACTGAAAAATTTTCGGCCGTTTGGTAGCCCTAGGACCCGTCTATCGACTCCCCTGAAAAGAAATTTGAAATCTGCTATAGAATTCAAACGACAGTTGATTAACGGAAAAACTTCAAAGTGCTCTCATTTGAATTTGGCTGAACAGAACTGAAAAATTTTCGGCCGTTTGGTAGCCCTAGGACCCGTCTATCGACTAACCTGAAAAGAAATTTGAAATCTGCTATAGAATTCAAACGACAGTTGATTAACGGAAAAACTTCAAAGTGCTCTCATTTGAATTTGGCTGAACAGAACTGAAAAATTGTCGGCCGTTTGGTAGCCCTAGGACCCGTCTATCGACTCCCCTGAAAAGAAATTTGAAATCTGCTATAGAATTCAAACGACAGTTGATTAACGGAAAAACTTCAAAGTGCTCTCATTTGAATTTGGCTGAACAGAACTGAAAAATTTTCGGCCGTTTGGTAGCCCTAGGACCCGTCTATCGACTCCCCTGAAAAGAAATTTGAAATCTACTATAGAATTCAAACGACAGTTGATTAACGGAAAAACTTCAAAGTGCTCTCATTTGAATTTGGCTGAACAGAACTGAAAAATTTTCGGCCGTTAGGTAGCCCTAGGACCCGTCTATCGACTCCCCTGAAAAGAAATTTGAAATCTGCTATAGAATTCAAACGACAGTTGATTAACGGAAAAACTTCAAAGTGCTCTCATTTGAATTTGGCTGAACAGAACTGAAAAATTTTCGGCCGTTTGGTAGCCCTAGGACCCGTCTATCGACTCCCCTGAAAAGCAATTTGAAATCTGCTATAGAATTCAAACGACAGTTGATTAACGGAAAAACTTCAAAGTGCTCTCATTTGAATTTGGCTGAACAGAACTGAAAAATTGTCGGCCGTTTGGTAGCCCTAGGACCCGTCTATCGACTAACCTGAAAAGAAATTTGAAATCTGCTATAGAATTCAAACGACAGTTGATTAACGGAAAAACTTCAAAGTGCTCTCATTTGAATTTGGCTGAACAGAACTGAAAAATTTTCGGCCGTTTGGTAGCCCTAGGACCCGTCTATCGACTCCCCTGAAAAGAAATTCGAAATCTGCTATAGAATTCAAACGACAGTTGATTAACGGAAAAACTTCAAAGTGCTCTCATTTGAATTTGGCTGAACAGAACTGAAAAATTTTCGGCCGTTTGGTAGCCCTAGGACCCGTCTATCGACTCCCCTGAAAAGAAATTTGAAATCTACTATAGAATTCAAACGACAGTTGATTAACGGAAAAACTTCAAAGTGCTCTCATTTGAATTTGGCTGAACAGAACTGAAAAATTTTCGGCCGTTAGGTAGCCCTAGGACCCGTCTATCGACTCCCCTGAAAAGAAATTTGAAATCTGCTATAGAATTCAAACGACAGTTGATTAACGGAAAAACTTCAAAGTGCTCTCATTTGAATTTGGCTGAACAGAACTGAAAAATTTTCGGCCGTTTGGTAGCCCTAGGACCCGTCTATCGACTCCCCTGAAAAGAAATTTGAAATCTGCTATAGAATTCAAACGACAGTTGATTAACGGAAAAACTTCAAAGTGCTCTCATTTGAATTTGGCTGAACAGAACTGAAAAATTTTCGGCCGTTTGATAGCCCTAGGACCCGTCTATCGACTAACCTGAAAAGAAATTTGAAATCTGCTATAGAATTCAAACGACAGTTGATTAACGGAAAAACTTCAAGGTGCTCTCATTTGAATTTGGCTGAACAGAACTGAAAAATTTTCGGCCGTTTGGTAGCCCTAGGACCCGTCTATCGACTCCCCTGAAAAGAAATTCGAAATCTGCTATAGAATTCAAACGACAGTTGATTAACGGAAAAACTTCAAAGTGCTCTCATTTGAATTTGGCTGAACAGAACTGAAAAATTTTCGGCCGTTTGGTAGCCCTAGGACCCGTCTATCGACTCCCCTGAAAAGAAATTTGAAATCTGCTATAGAATTCAAACGACAGTTGATTAACGGAAAAACTTCAAAGTGCTCTCATTTGAATTTGGCTGAACAGAACTGAAAAATTTTCGGCCGTTTGGTAGCCCTAGGACCCGTCTATCGACTAACCTGAAAAGAAATTTGAAATCTGCTATAGAATTCAAACGACAGTTGATTAACGGAAAAACTTCAAAGTGCTCTCATTTGAATTTGGCTGAACAGAACTGAAAAATTGTCGGCCGTTTGGTAGCCCTAGGACCCGTCTATCGACTCCCCTGAAAAGAAATTTGAAATCTGCTATAGAATTCAAACGACAGTTGATTAACGGAAAAACTTCAAAGTGCTCTCATTTGAATTTGGCTGAACAGAACTGAAAAATTGTCGGCCGTTTGGTAGCCCTAGGACCCGTCTATCGACTAACCTGAAAAGAAATTTGAAATCTGCTATAGAATTCAAACGACAGTTGATTAACGGAAAAACTTCAAAGTGCTCTCATTTGAATTTGGCTGAACAGAACTGAAAAATTTTCGGCCGTTTGGTAGCCCTAGGACCCGTCTATCGACTCCCCTGAAAAGAAATTTGAAATCTGCTATAGAATTCAAACGACAGTTGATTAACGGAAAAACTTCAAAGTGCTCTCATTTGAATTTGGCTGAACAGAACTGAAAAATTTTCGGCCGTTTGGTAGCCCTAGGACCCGTCTATCGACTCCCCTGAAAAGAAATTTGAAATCTGCTATAGAATTCAAACGACAGTTGATTAACGGAAAAACTTCAAAGTGCTCTCATTTGAATTTGGCTGAACAGAACTGAAAAATTGTTGGCCGTTTGGTAGCCCTAGGACCCGTCTATCGACTAACCTGAAATTTGAAATCTGCTATAGAATTCAAACGACAGTTGATTAACGGAAAAACTTCTAAGTGCTCTCATTTGAATTTGGCTGAACAGAACTGAAAAATTTTCGGCCGTTTGATAGCCCTAGGACCCGTCTATCGACTAACCTGAAAAGAAATTTGAAATCTGCTATAGAATTCAAACGACAGTTGATTAACGGAAAAACTTCAAAGTGCTCTCATTTGAATTTGGCTGAACAGAACTGAAAAATTGTCGGCCGTTTGGTAGCCCTAGGACCCGTCTATCGACTAACCTGAAAAGAAATTTGAAATCTGCTATAGAATTCAAACGACAGTTGATTAACGGAAAAACTTCAAAGTGCTCTCATTTGAATTTGGCTGAACAGAACTGAAAAATTGTTGGCCGTTTGGTAGCCCTAGGACCCGTCTATCGACTAACCTGAAATTTGAAATCTGCTATAGAATTCAAACGACAGTTGATTAACGGAAAAACTTCAAAGTGCTCTCATTTGAATTTGGCCGAACAGAACTGAAAATTTTTGGAGTGAATGGTAGCCTAGCCCTGGGACCCCGTAAAATTAGCAGTCGTTTGAATTTTGAGACAGATTTGCATTTTCTTTTCGGAGGAATCGATAGAGGGGTCCTATGTTTATCAGACCGCACAAAGGTTTTCACTTCTATAACATGTACATTGACGGTCCTCTTCTAAATTTGTGGGAGGTTTGTGTGGCCACAATAAAATAAGTAATGCGAAGTGAAAGGTTACGATGCAGTATTTTCTTAGGACGCCATTTTCAACTAAATCTTTCGTTGAGTTGATAACTTTGATTGCTTCTTTAATGCAAAATTTGCTACAAATAACTGCCAAATCGAGTTAAGAGAAGTTAGTCTTTCAGACAGTTATTGACGAAATTAATGCTGATAACCGATCGACTCCACATAATCTTCATTTTAGATTCTGAATGTAACCTGTAGTATTTTATTGGTCCGCCGATGGATACGAAAAGTTAATTTCTCCCTATAAATTGCACTGCAATAGCGACAGAATTAGATAATAAGTTCTAGAGAAGTAAAGGAACATGAGAAGGTGTTTTAGCTGTCTCCTGTTACACAGAAAAATTAACCACTCGAAATGAAAAACGAGGGGGAATTTTTGGATTAGTCATAACTATTTTTATATCTCGAGTTATGTTCTTTTGCTACCTACTATTACTTCTTGTTTCAAAGAACTTCGTTGATATACCTATTCTATTTGCTGTAGATATTGAGAATTCCGTGACGCAAATTACGTGACATAAAAATTACATCATTCTTTTCTGCCTCATGCATTTATTTTAAGAAGCTGCGCTCTTACGATACCTTTATTGATATATCGTAGCAGAAAATGGTGCATAATGACAGAATCCGGTGAGAAAGACGTTTCAGTACAATGGCAATCGTAAGCGTAGTCTCACATTTCCAAAGCACTAAGCGTAGGACACCAGAATATTAACGAGCGCTGCATCGTGTCCAACTGATTATCACAGATACAAAGTCCAGATCCAAGTCCAGTTGGCTGAAGTCCAGAGAGAATAGAAAGCATAGGAGCTGCTAAGGCGGGTTTCGTCTAAGATGAGAAAGATCGGAAGGCGGAAGGGGTTAGGCTTAAGTTTAGAATGGAAACCCTGAGAGATGACAGAGGAGCGGCAGGTGGATGATGGTGGGTAAGTGGCGATAGTGGTGGAGGATATATGGAGATCTCCATGGTTACTAGGGTGCCCAGCAAACCAGTGATAAAATTTAAAGTTCGTATTTTTCGATGTGGTACCCCTGAAGTTGTTACCTCTGTTCAGTAAAATAGCAGTGTAAAATTTCAGGATTTTATGTTAATATTTACTGGTTGCTCAACATGAATAAAGTTTCTGCTATATCGCAATCTTTCGTACCTGTTCCAGTTTTCTTGAGTACTGCATTCTGTTTCACCATTATACTTGTTACTTATTGATTTATTAATTTATTTGGTCTGTAAATATTCTTTGGATGCAATCTTTGCTATTGCATACAGAAATTTTATTAAAATATATAATTGTCATCATATTTCGTATCTCAAAAAACAATAATTCGGAATGCCATTGAGAAGCTGGAAGACATGTTTTACCGATGGCAGAAACTGAGGAAGAACATTAATCGCAGAACTGAGACCTAGGTAGCTAATGAAACTGCTATGGTCGAAGATTTGGAAAAACTATTTGATGTAGCACATGCAGATGCCATGTCAATGATTACTATTGCGGAAGATATGTGCTTCTTAGAAGATCAACGCGGGCCACGCATGGGCTATATGGGTAGTGTGGCTAGAACGGAGGAAAGAAAGGTAAAGAGACTGTAGCTCGAGGAATATCTCTTAAGTAAAGAAGACAGAAAAAAGTGAATATGGCAGTTCAGGCAGGTGATGACTTTACTTAAAAAGAAGAATTGACCACAATGACAGCAGATGAAGTTGAGTCTAATTTAGAACCACACTGTTCATCAACAAGTAGGCCTACCAAACGGCGGTCGGTACCTCTTGTTACAACAACAGAGATAAGTGCTGCACTTGATCGAGCCAATGTCAGCAACTGTAGTGCAACATTTATTCTGGCTGAGACTGCAAGAAGCCTTGTACACGAAATTTTAAGCTTAACTGTCAATCCTGAGTCAATCAAAACAACCAGATAATTTTTTGTGAACAGACGGCCCAAGCTGGTAGAGCCACATTTGATTCGTCTGCACCCTTAGTTGTGCACTGGTACGGAAAAATGTTGCTGGACATTTCAGGTAGTGAGCAGGTTGACCGGTTACCAGTCTTGGTATCAGGTTTTCATGTGGAGCAACTTCTCGGCATGCTGAAGCTTGCGAATTGTAGGGGTTAAACAACGAGGAGCTAATTGCTGAATGCCCTTGCATTTTTCGATAATGCTGTAAACAGCAACACCAAAACAAAGATGATCAGCGCTTTAAAGAAACAAGGCTCTGATGAACCACCCAAACGAATCCAGATAGAGCCAAGTACCATTCCTGAAAAGGAACTTGTTGATTTTGTCACAAGCAGTACCATGCCATTCTTTCATATACTTTGGTTGAATGCTGACTTCCTTGTACAAGCACATCTAGACCTGCGAGATTTCCAACTAAACAAGAAATTTGTTAACAGTCTGGTAGTGGTAAATTACTGAGCAGAGCGAGCTGCGAAACTGATGCAGGACTTCAGCAACTACATTACAAGAAGTGAAAAACAGTGTCTGCTGCTGGTTGTCTCAAGCCACAGAGCAAAGTACCCAGAAACCAGAAAGTCGCTGCTTGTCAGTGATGATATTCCGCAGTAGGAGAGTGGGAGACTGATTACAAATGATTGACTGTTTCAAAAAGACTAATGCATCAACTTTTTAAAGGCAGTTTTGTTATCTATTTTGTTAAAAGTACAGTTCTGATAAACACTTTACAGCGCTGTATTGATATTGTATCGGAAACATTAAATTTTGAGTGATAAATAAGTGAGAACAGCACACTGTCGTATAGTAATTCTGTTAACTATACAGATCTATGTTGAGCAACCTTTAAATATGCATCAAAAATTCTAAAATAATTACTGTGAACTTCTCTCATGACAGATAACAAAATGGGAGGGTACCACAGAAGAAATTCAGAAATTCATTTTTGACGGGCACCCTAATGGTTACCTATCACAACATCTTCTCAGTTTCTTTGAACTATTGAAATTCGACCTGACTTCTCAGCTGACCATGACCCTTGACTATAATGTCACTGCATTTTAGATTATATCATCGACCATTTGAGCATCACTTCTCCGCTACAGAAGTCACAGAATTAAATTCAAAACTTAACTAATCAAATATAATATACTCCAATACAATCCTAGCCAGTGGCTTCTATTGCGCCATAATCACAATACCAAATATATCAGCAGATTGGATGATATTCGATTAGGTTTCTTACCTCGAAAAATCGACGAAGGATCTGGCTTCAGGGCGAGATTTGCTACGCCAATGTCATCTTCTCTTTGTCCATTATACGCTTCCCCTCCCACTGTATCACCTCATCCCACAATGCGCCAATTGGTGGAAAGTAGTAATCAGTTTCCCACGACGCCGTTGAGCAAGAAATCTCGCAAATGGAAACCTGAGGTCTGCGCTGTGCTCTGCTCTGCCCTACCGCGATATCCGCGCTACCTGTCGTTAGCTGTCTTCTTTAGTCGGCAAACGCTCTTGCGACCCGCTAATAACCCTCGTGCCCTTCTTGCTCAGGCTTCACTGGCTTAGAGTTGCCCTTAACTTATCGCTACTGCATAAGCGTAGGTTTTCCGAAAACACAGCTGATCCATCACAGCGTAAAACGCCTATTGAGTCTTTACAAATTTTGAATTCTATTGTTGGAAACGATCGTTTTAGTAATTAGAACGACCTTTTCAGAAACCTCTGGGCTGATCTTTAGATGCTGTTCAAAATAATAAAGCTAACAGTATTTTACTTCATTTACGCGTTTCCATCTGTCCTAGGAAAGTCTATCTCTAATATGTGATGTTTCCGACAAATTTTAGAATGTCTCGATCAGCATACATCGCAAAAACAATGCGGCTGTGACTGGCATAAGGAATAATCTCTAGGACAACATCTGTTTCCACGCTCCACAATGATTCTCGTCTACTTACATAATACAAGAACATTATTATCTCTGAGGTTGCAAATATCAGATCAATCTAATAGCAGGAAAACATCAAATTGCTAAATAAAGAGGTTTCACGTGGTTCAGCAGACATGAAATTTGTGTTAGAACCAGCGATAACCTATCCTGAAAATCAGAAACTATGGTTGGATATCCGTCTTGCAGCATATTCCTGCCTCGAAACTGCAAACCCACAAAATAATATTAAGAAGATCTTCAGCAATATACTAAAAATATGAGCAAACATACCTCAATAGTTCCAGGAAAGAATAAAAAGGCGAAAACTAAGACGACTTTAAGAAGAACCTTACAGAACTGTCAAAACGGGTGAGTCATATTAAAGAATCACTAACACGAAAGTTAAAACATAAATCAAAAGGAAATACACGAATTAAGATATTTTAAAATTAGAGATCTACGCGAAGCCATAAAATGCGAATGTCGTCTTGCAACTATATTATATAATTGTGACGTCACAAAATATTATAATTCATGTACATGAAGCGAATGGTTCTGTAGAAAAATCTACTGTTAATATTATATTCAGTATAAACTACGTTATATGTTTTACATTACTAGGCGCAGATTGTCAGTCCTTTTGAGTTGTGCAACAGACTTGTCTGTACGTGTTAGTATCCCTTTGAGTTCGCTAAGTGCAAATTTGACCCTCCCAGGTCGACATGGGCCTACCAGGTCTACATGGGCCTCTCAGGTCTACATGGGCTTCCCAGGTCTACCTGGGCCTCCCAGGTCTACATGGGTCTCCCAGGTCTACACGACCCTCCTAGATATACATAGGTCTCCCAGGTCCACACGAAAGGGTATATAAAGACCTGTAAGAGATACAGAAAGAGGAGAAGGGAGAGACGGTAAACGGACACTTACCCCCCTGGACAGTTTCCCCCCCGGACATATTCCCCCCCGGACAGTTACCCCCCCGGACAATTTCCCCCCCATACTAGGACATTTCCCCCTCAGTGCAACATACACAAAGCTTTCTGTTTTAATGATCAAAACATACATACATACGTACATACATAAATGTATACATACATGCATACATACATACATGCATACATAGTTACATACACACGTACATACATACATACATGTATACATGTATACATGCATGCATACATATATACATACATGCATGCATGCATGTATACATACATGCATACATACATACATAGATGCATATGGCACATGCATGCATGCATGCATACATACATACATTCATACATGTGTGTATGTATGTATGTATGTATGTATGATATATGTATATGGCCGTCGGATAGGTGGGTCGCATTTTTCAGCCGTGCCAGAAAAGTCTTGAAACAGAGTTCTTCGCGGATTGTTCTCATGGATTAAATAGAATACTTACCTGGTTAATTTATTCTAGATTGGGTTAGTGAAAATTTTTCTTCAAAAACGATGTTCTTTGTATGAAAAAACCCGAGAGTTAGTTTGATTCAGATCTATAAGGAGAAACAGGGATGGGCGCCTAAGCTGTGGCAGTTATTTATAGTTTCATGGAAACATCACCACACGTACAAGATTGAGCGTACGACAGCTGCTGTGGATACGCAGGGAGTCGAATGTTCAGATCTACAGGCCTAACGCACGTTAAAGGACTATCATTCAACCTACTTCGCTCTGGGAACACTTGAGAATAATAAACTTTGAACTCGCTCGATCGTCTCTTCCTCGAATATCGCTAGCAATCTGTTAATATCTGTTAGCCTTCCATCTCAATCATGTCAAAGAAATCTACGAGAGTTGACGAACTTGCTGAACTTCTCAAAGACGAGAAGATGACAGACCTACTGGTGGAAAGGCTGGGAAAATCCGAATCTTTGAACCCAGCGATCGAGGACATGCTGGACAAAAAACTAGACAAGATCATCGACAAGATCTTGACCAAGCTGGATCCAATAATAGATAAGAAAATCAAGGCCTTACTTCAGGATGAATTAACGGAGGTACATGATACTCAATCTCAGCTAAAGGCTGAAAATGCTCAACTAAGAAGCCGAGTTTCTCAGCTTGAGACTGATTCGAGAATGATGAATTTGGTTCTTCATGGCATAGAAGAAACAAATGATACGTCAGGATCGAGGGAGGCAGCTGAAATCGAAGCGAAGCAAGCCACCCTACACCTATGTAATCAGACGTTGGGGCTCAACTTAACCTCGGAACACCTCTCTCTAGCCTACAGACTCCCTAGGAAGGGTCAAGAAAAGTACCGACCAATCGTGGCAAGGTTCATCTCTCTCTCCGTCAGAAACAGCGTCTTCCGTGCTCGAACCCAACTTCGAAAAACATCTATTTTCGTAAATGAGCATCTTTCTTCCGAAAATGCTCATATATTTGCGAAGGCCAGAGCCAGTGTAAAGGAGGGAAGGTTCTCTTCAGCCTGGACCTCGGGAGGCCTGGTCTCGGTCCTTCCAGTCGGAGATTCGGGGAACAAGCCAATCAAACTACGCTCCCTCCAAGACCTGCAATCACTCCTGGTGCCATCTTCGAACTAGGACAAATCAGCTCTCATTTAAAGACGATCGTCATTTTGTCTCCAAAGACGATCCTCACCTGGTCGCCTATGGCTCTCACGTTCCTTTATTTTACTTTACCGTCAGTCCATTTCCGATCCGACCTCGGCATTGACGAACTTCCGTTATGTTTAAGTCTTGCTGGTCGTATCTGGGACTCTGTCTCTTGAGCGTCATGTAAGTGTGCCATCTGCATCTGGTTACTAACTTTAACGTAATATGGGATGTAACAAGGATGGTTTTGCAGTCCATGTTATGGGCCTGCATACCCAATATCAATAACTATTTAACCACATCACCGAAATACGTAAGGCCCAAGCAGATAGACATGGGTACTATAGATTGGCTCCTTTGTTCAATCTCGCCTGTTATTGCCTATGCTACTTTTGTCATTAATGTTCAGTGATTGTTACAGTGATTCTGTAACTGCGTGCAGTCTGGATTGCATTGGGATGTGTGCACGCCTGTTGGTTTTTAGCCAAGAGCTAGATGTATATATACTGAACTAAGGGTAATTGTCGGATAACTTCCGAGCACTACTCAATTCAAAAGACGAAGTTTCTACTGGTGGTTAATAATCTTGTTTGCCTGACTTGGTCTCTTCTCTCTATTCTATCATTATGGGTTAATGTTCGCTGCTGGAGGAGCTGTTACTATTCTTAGAGCTACAGAAGATATTTGAATCTGTTTGATCGTTATCTGTTATCATTAATGCTCTCATATGGTTTGTGGTGATTTTTTTTTATAACTACCAGTGTTCAGACACGACCGGTTCAGTAACCTCTTGAATCCAGGAGTTGAGCGTGTATCCTGAACTGCGGCTAATAGTTTAATAATCTCTGATTATTCATAATCTACAAGGCGAAGTTTTTCACTGATGACCAGTAGTTAAATTGGATTGATCTAGCCTTTCTTGCTCTTCTAACTACGTAGGTTTGTGCTCAAGGTTAGAGGAACTGTTAGGACTATTAGGGCTATAGAAGTTTCTGACATTGTTTGAAGAACTAAGTTGACTAGTGTCATTAATGCTCGCGGTCTGATTGTAATGGAGTTTATGTTTTGATTTGCCAGACTTATGTATTTAGTTGCATATCGACACGAGCTGCTAATTAAGCATTTAATACTTGATCTGTATATGATTTGAACAAAGCGGAACTGCCTGATAACCACTGTTTACCACTTAATTCTCAATGTTAAGTTTCTATTGTTGACTATTAATTTTTGTTTCATCTGATATGATTATTTCTCTACCCAGTCTCAGCGGGTGCTTACTCTTACTAGAGGATCCGTGGGGCTACAGAAGTGACTTTGGATGCTCGTTTTAAAAGGGATGTTCCCTGACATTTGTTAGCCAGTATGAATGTTAGGCCTAATGACCTACCGCGGTTTGCTCTAAATGGCATTTACTAAAGGGTGCGGCTGGATCATTAGTGACTTGTATGTCCAGCGTTCCCCCTCATCTGGGCTCCGGGCTCGCCTCCTCTCTCTCACTAACTACGCATAAACCTAGAAAAACTTTTGAATTAGATAATAGACTGGCTCTGACCCAAGGTTTCGATGGGACCGGTACAAGAGTTATACCGGATAAAGAAGCGGACGAGGGCTCCTCATTTACCTCAGAGGAAGATGTAAACAACGGGGATAGTGATATTGGAATTGTTTTAAGGGGCTCGCAGGAGCTTGAACTTGAGGTGATATCCCAAGAGCCTGAGAGTGAAACATTCTCTAATATTCACGATATAGACCCTGATCGCAACCTATTTGGCGCTAAAAAAATTTGGTCCAGTGACTATATCTCGTTGGATAAACTCCAGCAGCGTTTATCAGATGTTTCAACGAATAATACGAATTTAACAATCATTCATATAAATTGTAGAAGTATTATATATAAAATACCGGAAATTTCTGACATAATTAATAAAACCCATCCAGATATTATTGCTCTCACAGAAACTTGGCTAGAGGAAAACCTCTTAGATACCATACATATCCCTGAATACAAATTTGTTGGGAAGGCTAGAAAAAGTGGGAGAGGTGGCGGAGTAGCATTTTTTATAAGTCATCAGCTAAATTTTCAAATTTATGTTCCATTTAACAATGACCCCGACCTTGCAACATTCGAACACCTTTTTCTAAAGATTAAATTAAAATGCAGTGAGCTGATGGTTGGGGTTATCTACAGGGCTCCTGGCCAGGGATTAGACGTATTCTTACAGGAATTTGACAAACTGACTCTACACATCGAATCAAAATCTAAAGATATAATTCTAACTGGGGACTTTAATATAGACTTGTTGAAAGTTAACGACCATCATGAAACGAACATTTTTTATAACAACCTTATTGCTCATCACTTCCTCCCAACGATCACCAAGCCTACCAGAATAACCGAAACATCCAAAACGTTAATTGACAATTTATTCTGTACAAATTGGTCTAGGTTGTTGATGGCTTCCATTATCTTGTCTGACATATCTGATCATCTTCCAATCTTAGCACAGTTTTCTGCTGTAAAATACCGAAAAAAAGAACAAATAAAATCGGAGAGAAGATCAGTTACCTCGGCAGGCCTAGATAAATTCTCAAATGATCTAAAGGGTAAAAACTGGGAGCTAGTCATAAGACAAGCTCAGCAAGGCTATGTAAACGAAGCGTATGAATCATTTTTTAATTCGTACAAAGAAGTTTATAATGGTGCCTTTCCATTAAACTCGCAAGCAAAGCCAAAAAAGCCTAGATTTGCCAGTCCTTGGATGACTCCTGGACTTCTAAAATCTTGCCAAAAGAAAAACCGGTTATATATTAAATTTTTAAGGAATCCAAGTGCCGAAAATAAAAAGAGGTTCTCCACATACAGAAATAAATTTAAATCAATAAGGAAAAACGCAGAAAAGACTTACTATGTAGCTGAATTTCTTAAATGTCATAATGATCTGAAAACCACCTGGGGACTGATACGCAACGCCATGCAGCTTGAAGAAAAATCCACGATAATTGAAGCGCTGGTGATTGAAGGACATCGAATTGACGATCCGGAAACAATGGCTAATAAATTTAACGAATACTTTGTAAACTTACCCTATGAACTAGCGGGTCGATTATCCAATTCTGCCCCCCCTTTTAATAATTACCTCCCTCCACCGAACTCTATGTCTATGGGTCTACTATTGACGTCGCCAGAAGAACTGCTAAGAGTGGGACATGATCTTAAAAAAACACACACTAAGGGGCTCGATGATATAGACCCGTACATAGCACTTCAAAACCTAAATTTAATTTCCCTTCCACTATCGGAGATAATAAATAGCTCCCTTACTAATGGGATTGTTCCGACGTTACTAAAAGCAGCAAAAGTCATTCCCGTGTTTAAAAAAGGCAATGTAGAATCCATAAATAACTATAGACCAATATCAGTTCTGCCGTTTTTTGCCAAGTTTCTCGAGAAGATAATGTATGATCGACTATCTTCCTTTATTCATAAACTAAATATTATACAACCAACCCAGTATGGGTTTCGGCCGGGGCACTCTACATATATGGCCCTTCTTGACCTTGAAGATAAAATCACTAGTGCAATTGAACAGAATGAATACACTGTTGGTATCTTTTTAGATGTGGCCAAGGCTTTCGATGCAGTAGATCACACCATTTTACTAAAGAAAATGAATAACTACGGGATTAGGGGGGTTCAACTCTCGTGGTTTAGTAGTTATTTTGAAAATCGCACTCAAAGAGTTGTTTGTAATGGCACATCCTCAGGCTCTAAAACGATCTCTTTTGGTGTTCCTCAAGGATCAAACCTGGGTCCATTATTGTTTTTACTATACATCAATGACTTATCCAAAATTTCCTCTGTTTTATCCTTTATCTTATTTGCAGATGATACGAACATAGTGTATTCCAATAAATCCCATTTAACCCTTATGGAAACGGTCAATAAAGAACTAGATTCGGTTAATAAATGGTTTCTAGCTAATAAACTTACCTTAAATGCGGATAAAACTAATTTTATTATATTTAAGTCCCATAGAAAAATAAAGCCGATTAAATGGTCCTTAACCCTCAATGACTCCCCAATTACCCAAGTCGACTCCACAAAGTTTCTGGGAGTTTACGTGGATAATCATTTAAACTGGAAAACCCATATTAATTATGTAGCTCTAAAGGTCGCGAAAAACATAGGTATACTTTCTAGAATTGGGCATCTACTAACCGTAGAGGTCAAGAGAAACCTATACTATGCACTTATCTTTCCCTTCCTCAACTACTGTAACTTCATCTGGTCCTCTAACTATCAATCACGACTTAAGAAATTAATAACCTTGCAAAAAAAAGCTGTTAGGATGGTACAAGGAGCCAGGAAATGTGAGCACTCTGATCCTATTTTCAAAGAATTAAAAATACTGAAAATTAACCAATTAAACAACTATCAAATATCGGACTTCATCTACTGTTTCGAACATAATTTACTACCTGCTGCATTTGGAGAGTATTTCACAAAGGCCACTTCCATACACAAACATGACACGCGGGGAGCCTCACTATACCGTCCTATTAAAAGTCGCACTAACATTCGGCGTTTTAGTATCAAGTCAGCAGGTCCGCAGCTTTGGGCCCAGATCCCGGTCGAAATTCGGTCTCTGCAAGCTAGACATCTTTTCAGGAAGCAAATGAAAAACTTTATTCTGGCGCATGATACGATTCTATCTAAATGATTGATATCTAATACTGATTTGACCTTTATGGGGGGGAGGGGGGGTCGAGCCGGAGCCTGGTACATGAATATGGTCCCTTTGGGACTGTTTAGTTATGTTTAGTTAAGTTTAGTTAAGCTATAGATTATGGTTAACCTCCAAGTGTTGAGGATTTTAGAGGTTACAGCTAGTGGCCTGATTAAGCTATTGTGAGGGAGGCAACTGTACAATGCCATCATTGTATCTGTAAATTTACCTATCTGGGCATCCCCGGTCAGCGGGACCTAGGTCCCTTAGGGGCGCCCATTGCCTCTTATGACTCTAAGAACTCGTTTACTTTCAAACTCACCTGACTCTACTTCAAGTTCATTTCATTTCCTCCATGCTAGTCAAGCGAGTATCTTTATCTTACTACTTTATAGTTTCACAGGGTTTGAATTTCCAGAAACTGCACTATTTTATATTAATTTGTTTCGATGGAAATGATTGTTATTGATGTCATTTGAAGCAATAAAGAAAGATGTTATGTTATGTTATGTTATGTTATGTATGTATGTATGTTTGTATGTATGTATGTATGTATGCATACATGCATGCATACAAGCATACATGCATACATACATGCACGCATACATACATTCATGCATGCATACATACATACATACAAGGTCATACATGCATACATACATGCACATATACCTACATACATACATACATACATACAGACATACATACATACATAAATCCACAGAGGGGGGAATTTGTCCGGGGGGGGAAAATGACCTACTGAAATTCGGGGGGGGAAAGTGTCCGGGGGATAACTGTCCGGGGGGGAATATGTCCGGGGGGGAAACTGTCCAGGGGGGTAACTGTCCGGCATTCGGGAGAGACATAAGCTCGGCGAACAGAACTGCGGTCTTGAGTTGGGCCCACAGCGACTTCTTAAGAGAAGTTGGAGTTTTTCCTTTAGCGCAGTGATTTGTTCAGTTAAGATATTTCGACGTTGTACGATTGGAGTTATTTCTGTCGGAATTCAGTTGCGAGTTCACGGTTCGTGAGATAATTAATGAGCAATGGTCGATAAGTAAACCGTTGCGTAGGTTTCTTTTCTTCCTGTGAGTAACGATTATCTTTTAACTGACCTGTCCTTCTTGGAAGTTTCTCCTGGACTGGAGCGAGATTTCCTGTTTGTGACGTCTAATCGTTGAGTTGTTGGGATCTTTACATAATAGATTTTTGGAAACTCATCCTGGTGTTTTCTTCGTCTATCGTCAGATAGGATCAACCTGGTCAGTACTAATTAGTCCTTCGACAAAAATCGGAGGCCTTACCTAGCGGACGGGGAAACTCGATCACCATCATCACCATCGAAGACCTTTTTCTTCCCTCCCCCACTCCCAAGGAAGCTGAACAAAGATTTCGTCACACGAAGGGATGGAAACGCGGAGGAGGAGGAGGAGGTGTATTTCGCCACAGTTCATTGTAGCATACATGTTGTTCCCATATATTTATAGGTTCACATGTGTTGACAGTGTAATTAAATAATCATAAGGAAAGCGGAGCACATGGAGAAGGTTGACCATGACAGTCGCTAGGATTCAACGAATCGACAGCACAAGGTGACAAGGTGAAGGAAAGCTTGCATTGATTTCTACCTGAAAGGTTCAATGAAACGCAATGAATTGTGTTCTTTATTCTCTATGATTGCATTCAAACTCATTGAGAATAAAATCTTTGACCCAATCTTAATCTCAGTCAGTCATCCATCGACTCAGCTCCATAACTTTATGACTCATAACAGGTAAAATCAAAAATATACAAAAGATATCACGTTATAATTACGGCTTCAGATCAAGACATCGATTGTAATTGTATATTAAGCGACAATTTATAGCTGCTTCAAGGATGCTGTGGAAATACTGTCAGCACAAATGCCAATGCCAATGCTCGGAGTTAAGCAGCAAGTATAGTTTTAACAGGTTTTTTTTAACATAAATGTTTTTGGCTTCCTGAGTAGGTGCAGGAAGACTGTTCCAGGCACGAGGGCCAGCGACCCGAAAGGTCCGATCGTCCGTTTTAGTTTTTGTCGCTGGCACGAATACATCAGCGGACTTTGATGACCGCAGTCATTGAGACATTGAACACCAGGACTCAAAGTTTGAATTTGATCCGCTCGCCTATTCTGAGCCAAATATCGCGGTTGTATTATGGGGTCGAACCTTTTTAAGCGCATGACCAGACGAGCAGCTCAGCGTTGATGACCGCCTGAAGCCAAAATTAATGATACTGAGCTATGGCAAGCTAGCAAAGGCGACATTGCAGTATTGGATGCGGCTCAGGATTAAACTTTGCACGAGATGGTGAGTCACATCCTCTGTGAGAGACCGAGAAACAGACCTCAGCTGTCTTAGGAGTGCGAAGCTGGTTCTCACATGTCCTGCGATGTGTGAAGTCTTGATAGGTCAATGTCAAGGAAAAGACCGAGATTCTGAACGTCGTTCTTTGGCCGAACAGCATACATCCCAATGGCGAGAAGCTGCGATTTGTTCAAACTAAGTGAGGACGAGCACCAGAGAAAGTCTGGCTTCGATGAATTCAGCTGCAGTCGAATGCATTTCATTCAGTCAGCGATGGAACTAAGGCAACTCATCGAGACGGACCTCAGATGCTGGACTTCGGTGAAATCAGGAAGACAGAAGGAATGAAGTGACATACGTTCCATCTCTGGTCAATTCACTTTCGACCCACTTCGTCTTTCACTTCCTCCCACTTGACCAGCGGCGTCCATCCGATGGGCGGAATGAAGCAGAAACCTTCTTAGCCTTTTCAGGCGGGAAAGAAATGTCTGCCCAGTCCTTCCATTTCAGTGATCAGAGATGATGAACATTCATGGGAGTCTCTAGTTACAAAGCACAGCGATTTGCAACGGCCCACGATGTTGATGCATACATTCGGTTCATCGAGCAAGACGAACACCCAGGCAACATGACGAGAAAACTCAGAAAAGGACAGCAAGTGTGTTGCTCAGTAAAGTTGTTGCTCCATTGTGAACACACAGCTCGCAATCTGCTTGTCATCATATCATCTTTTTTTCTTACAACACTCTTATGGCCGTCACTTTTATAGCTACGACTTAAACGAGGATCCATTCAAGGGTAGATCTAGCAATGAAAAAAGCTGGTGTTTCGGCGTATGTTACAGAAATGCACAAAGAAATACAACGGTTTGGCTACATGGTTCTGACTAGCATTACCAAGTGTTCATCACCAGGCTGATAAGGAGCTTTGAAATAGCAATGAACTATAAAAGCGTACAATTAAAAATGCCTTTGCATTAACTTACAGTGTCAGCCTTTATTCGTTGGTTAGTCGTTATTGGATTCAGCTGATGTTCGTTTCTCCGACATAACTCCGACAGAGGTTAAAGGAAGCGCTTGATCTGCAGAAGAACAAACGTCGCCTCTTGCCGCAATCAACATCGATACTCAATAGTGAAAGAAACACCAATCGGTTGTCTGTAAATGCCTAGCAAATCGATAGGGTATAACTAAACCAAAGTGCAGCTGCAAAAGCAAATCGGTATCGATAAATTTACAAAGTAGGAAACGAAACAATTAAAACCTAAGATGTACCCAAAGCTATCAAATGAGAAATGACGTCTCTTGCAACTAAATGCATGCATTGTGACGTCACACATGATTTTTTTACACTTCGTCTTCGTTGATAGATAATGAAGATAATAATCGTTGCTATAAATGTTATTGTAGTTAGGCTACTGGGTAAGCAAGCTGACACCCGGTTTTTTCTGATGCCCTGGGCTGCCCAGAACATGTTTTGCATGGGTCATTACCTCCAAGAAAGAAAACTGTATAGCCTACATCCTTCAGCCAAGAACACATGACCGGACATTATCCAAAGCTGATAGCTTAATGAGAAAGACTATAGAATTTACTTACTTCAGTCATTTTTCATCAATTGCCTGCTCACGCGCCAATAATTCTTGATGATAACATTTTCGTTTGTTTGGACTCTTAATGCAACCCATTATGCGTTCGTGGGGTTTTTCCTATCTTTCGCCGTTGTCTGTGCATCTTTTCAACGGTTTTCGGACGTGTGTTATCGAGGACTCATGGGCCACCATGGTCTCGGTCATTTTAAGGATTTCAGGTTACTTTCTGGATAGTTAAGGCTAACAAACCTCGAGATGACTATGACGTCTTTTGAAATGACGTCTTGCAACTAAATACATGCATTGTGACGTTACACATGTTTTTACACTTCGGCTTTGTTGATAGAGAATCAAGATAATAATTATTGTTATAAATGCAATGGTTGGAGATTCATTTCTAGAAGCTGAAAAGAACATTCATGAGGAATGTTCTTCACTGCCTGCAGAATTTAAATAGTAGCGAATATACTGTCATTGGCCTGCTTTCATGAGAAAATCCAAGGTAGGCCTAACGGTAACTAAAGCTATTTCACATGGAAAAAATTTGCTGCAGGATCTGCCAACAAAGCTGTGGTTTTAGGTTGGTGACATCATCCAAGCTAGATAGTGAGATTACATAGTTTGCTCCAATGACTTAGGGGGATAGACGCCAATGGAAACATGGATATTGAAAAAGGTCAACAGAGCAACGATACTATCGGTGCTAGAAAAACATAAATAAATAAATAAATTGCTAGAGAAGAACGTTACAAGTAAGTTGGACCCAGAACAAAGCGAAATTCAAAGGTAGAAGACATGACATAGGCGATCATAAAGCACATACTTGTTATAAATGTTACTGTAGCTATGCTGTTGTGTAAGCAAGCCGCCTTTTTTCGGATGTCATATCTGTTATGACTGTCCAGGACATGTTTTATGTGATGGCTGTGTTATGTCTTCTATATTTATTGTATCGACAGAGATAAGAGGCTATGGAAGACATGGTGAGCGTAGTTCACTCTAACGTGGGAAATTTAAATTTAAACTCGAATGCTTAGGTCTTCAGTCGTGCGTCAGTTAGAACTTTAATATGTCCAGAAATTTTAACGTATTATGGTTCGTATACTTTTGGAAACGCGATAGTCTAAATAGGACACTTACCGTGCACTTTCATAAGAACCCGAGGTGAAGAGAAATGCTGTCGATAACACGTCATAGTAAGAATTACTACTGACTTACACATTGATCGCATTTCAGAATTCAGGTCTATAGTTATTCAAGAGCAAACAATAAAAGTAATTTCTTTATTTAATGAACTAACCAATCCCGTCTAAGTCTTTTCGAAGTTCAGTTCGAAAGAAGTTGCTAGTAAGCGTGCTGCTCTAAGAACCTACAAATCGAAATCTGCCTATCACAAGATCAGCCTTTTCTTTCCACGCTCTTTTGGCCAACTTCATACATTTCACTTCCATAGCAACGGCTGTAATTAGGATACATTCAAGTAATTCAATCGGTAGATCATGCAACTACAGGTTTAATAAAAAAGATATAACGTCTGCTAACACATTGTTAGAACTCATAGTTAACACAAATCAATTAAATGGAAATATCTTTCAGCCGAATCCTGCAAATAGAGGATACGTTTGAGTATAAATATATTTCAGAAGGCTAAGATCAATAAAAAAAGCATGAGAACAAACTATAGGGTGATTAAGAGGTGTTTACATGTGTTTACAAGAAGGCAAATAAGCAATGTCATGTGATGCATATAGACATACAGACAAAATGTGGTGTCTTCGTGGCAATTTTAAACATCAATAAAACTTACATGTATTTACTAAAGACAAAGCATAGAAAATGTCGTCCTATAAAGTACACTATTGAAGCAATTCACAAAGCTTAGACCAAACAAGACTTGTGACTTGCATTTAATGCCATGTAGCTTACCATTGAGTCACTCAATAACGTGAGTTCTGCACGTTTAGCATTGTCTTCGTGTTGAAATACTGCTATGAAAGAAAGAAATATATTTATCCCCAATTCTTGACCTGAAAAAAAGTATATATTTTAGTGTAATGAGGCTAAAATACAGCCATGCAAAGAGCTAGAATACGTGTAAATAGAGAAATGATAGTAGGCCTACAAGGTTTGGCTACATGGTTCTGACTAGCATTTAGACCTACCAAGTGTTCATCATAAGAAACTGATTAAAGTTTTGAAAAATCAGAATGAACAATTAAGCGTACTGAAAAATACATACTTGGATTACCTTATACACAGGCTCCTGCCCTCAGAGAAACATAGTCTGAAATACAGATTCCACCCTTGAGAAACCTAATCTGATATACAGGCTCCTGCTTTGAGAAACATGATCCGAAATGCAGGCTCCTGCCTTGTGAAACGTAATCCGAAATAAAGGCTCCTGCCTTGGAAGAAACATAATCCAAAACACAGGCTCCTGTCTTCAGAAACATAATCCGAAATACAGGCTCCTTCCTTGAGAAACATAATCCGAAGTACCGGCTCCTGCCTTGAGAGAAACATAATCCGAAATACAGGCTCCTTCCTTGAGAAACATATTCCGAAGTACAGGCTCCTGCTTTGAGAGAAACATAATCCGAAATAGGCTACAGGCTCCTTCCTTGAGAAACATATTCCGAAGTACAGGCTCCTGCTTTGAGAGAAACGTAATCCGAAATACAGGCTCCTTCCTTGAGAAATATTATCTGAAATACAGGCTCCTGCCTTGAGAGAAACATAATCCGAAGTACAGGCTCCTGCCTTGAGAGAAAAAAATCCGAAATACAGGCTCCTGCCTTGAGAGAAACATAATCCGAAATACAGGCTCCTGCCTTGAGGGAAACATAATCCGAAGTACAGGCTCCTGCCTTGAGAGAAACATAATCCAAAGTACAGGCTCCTGCCTTGAGAGAAAAATAATGCGAAATAGAGGCTCCTGCCTTGAGAAGGATCATCAGAAATACTGACTCCCGCCTAGAGAGACATAATCCGAAGTATAGGCTTCTGCCTTGAGAAACATAATCCAAAATACAGGCTCCTGCCTTGAGAAACATAATCCGAAATACAGTCTCCTGCCTTGAGAAAAACAAAATCCGAAATACAGGCTCCTACCTTGAGAGAAACATAATCCGAAATACAGGCTCCTGCCTTGAGAGAAAAATAATGCGAAATACAGGCTCCTGCCTTGAGAAACCTCACCAGAAATACTGACTCCCGCCTAGAGAGACATAATCCGAAGTATAGGCTCCTGCCTTGAGAGAAACATAATCCAAAGTACAGGCTCCTGCCTTGAGAGAAACATAATCCGAAATACAAGCTCCTGCCTTGAGAGAAACATAATCCGAAATACAGGTTCCTGCCTTGAGAGAAACATAATCCGAAATACAGGCTCCTGCCTTGAGAGAAACATAATCCGAAGTACAGGCTCCTGCCTTGAGAAAAACATAATCCGAAATACAGGCTCCTGCCTTGAGAGAAACATAATCCGAAATACAGGCTCCTGCCTTGAGGGAAACATAATCCGAAATACAGGTTCCTGCATTGAGAGAAACATAATCCGAAATACAGGCTCCTGCCTTGAGAGAAACATAATCCGAAATACAGGCTCCTGCCTTGAGGGAACATAATCCGAAATACAGGCTCCTGCCTTGAGGGAAACAATCCGAAATACAGGCTCCTGCCTTGAGAGAAACATAATCCGAAATACAGGCTCCTGCCTTGAGAGAAACATAATCCGAAATACAGGCTCCTGCCTTGAGAAAAACAAAATCAGAAATACAGGTTCCTACCTTGAGGGAAACATAATCCCAAATACAGGCTCCTGCCTTGAGAAAAACATAATCCGAAAAACAGGCTCCTGCCTTGAGGGAAACATAATCCGAAATACAGGCTCCTGCCTTGACAGAAACATAATCCGAAATACAGGCTCCTGCCTTGAGAGAAAAATAATCCGAAATACAGGCACCTGCCTTGAGAAGGATCATCAGAAATACTGACTCCCGCCTCTCTTTGTCTCTTTGTGCCGTCGGCTCTAGGAGCCCTAGCGATCGTCATGCCACACAGTCTCCGTTGCCGTCTTGCTACTTCTCCCAGTAGCCCTTGAGTCGCGCTTTGGCCTGGAGTCCCACCTCAGCGCTCCGGCCTGGGAGTCCCTCCATCCGCGACCATCGGCGTGGTTTGGTGTGTGGCATGACGATTTTCTTGGCATGATTAACAGGGGTGGTTTGCCATTGCCTTCCCCTGGTTTTGCCTGCCGTGCCCGTTCGTTCCCCCTCCTAGGAAGAGTACTTCCTAGGAAGGGTACTAACGGTCCGCACCACGAGAAGGTGGGCACGGAGGACTTTGGTTCACCAGCCCAGGTCGGATCCGAGTCTACGCTCATCAGAGTCGTCGGTCAGGTCGCCTCCCTGCTTTACTCTGTACCAGAGTGACTGGTGAACCTTTGCGGACTCCCGCCTAGAGAGACATAATCCGAAGTATAGGCTCCTGCCTTGAGAAACATAATCCAAAATACAGGCTCCTGCCTTGAGAAACATAATCCAAAATACAGGCTCCTGCCTTGAGGGAAACATAATCCGAAATACAGGCTCCTGCCTTGAGAAAAAAAATCCGAAATACAGGCTCCTGCCTTGACAGAAACATAATCCGAAATACAGGCTCCTGCCTTGAGAGAAAAATAATGCGAAATACAGGCTCCTGCCTTGAGAAGGATCATCAGAAATACTGACTCCCGCCTAGAGAGACATAATCCGAAGTATAGGCTCCTGCCTTGAGAAACATAATCCAAAATACAGGCTCCTGCCTTGAGAAACATAATCCGAAATACAGGCTCCTGCCTTGAGAAAAACAAAATCCGAAATACAGGCTCCTACCTTGAGAGAAACATAATCCGAAATACAGGCTCCTGCCTTGAGAGAAAAATAATGCGAAATACAGGCTCCTGCCTTGAGAAACCTCACCAGAAATACTGACTAGAGAACATAATCCGAAGTACAGGCTCCTGCCTTGAGAAACATAATCCAAAATACAGGCTCCTGTCTTGCGAAACATAATCCAAAATACAGGCTCCTGCCTTGAGAAACATAATCCGAAGTAAAGGCTCCTCTCTTGAGAAATATTATCCGAAATATAGGCTCCTGCCTTGAGAAAGATCATAGAAATACGGACTCCCGCCTAGAGAGACATAATCCGAAGTACAGGCCTCTGTCTTGAGAAACATAATCCAAAATACAGGCTCCTGCCTTGAGAAACATAATCCGAAGTACAGGCTCCTGCCTTGAGAAACATAATCCAAAATACAGGCTCCTGTCTTGAGAGAAACACAATCCGAAATGCAGGCTCCTGCCTTGAGAAACATAATCCGAAGTACAGGCTCCTGCCTTGAGAAACATAATCCAAAATACAGGCTCCTGTCTTGAGAAACATAATCTGTTTTTCTTCGCCGTCTGTGAGCTTCTTCGGTGAACTGCTCTTTCTTTAGTTAGTTTGTTGCTGTTGATCGACATTGTGTCATAACAAAGATGATTAGCGTCGCCGTCCTCCTTTAACCAGGCACTGTCAGAGTACAAAAAGTGGCGGTTTTTCTTACGATAGTCGTGTCTTTTATATCCCATCTTGATATTTTCGTTGCAGAAATTAAATAATTTATTTTCAACAACTAGTGGTGAGGATAAATGTATGAATATTTTTGGACTGCTACACGTATTGGGATTTGGCTCTCGTTGGTGCATCATTTATTCCTTGAGATTTGACCTACATAAGCTGTGACAATGATCAGTGTACATTCGCTACCACTACGGTACTACCCTCCTGAAGATACTCCTACTTTTGAGCAGCTATTTCATACAGCAGGCTCATCCCTCTTCTCAGCAATCCTTGCAAATGCGGACATGCATGCCTGTTCCAGCCGATTAAGTCTTCCGCTTACAATCTGAGACCGAGGGCCCATGATCGTGATATTGCTTGGGATCAAGACCGTTTAGAACTGTCGCGGGTATCGTAATAATAGTCTTTATCTTTCCGCTCTTTCTTTTTCGTCTGTGGTGCGTTTGTACACTCCTTAGTTTAGTCTAGTCGTCATCATCCATCATCATTTCAAACACTTCCATTGTCATAGGCCAAGTTGGCTTCTCTTTTCCACGACACTTCCTTCACCTTCTTTCTTTTTCATCTGGCTTTCGTTTCTCCTCTCTTCTTCTCCTCTTTTCTAGTCATCATCATCTTCCATCATTTTAAGCACTTCTGTTGATATATGTTTCTCTACCGTCTTTTCCACGACTCCTCTCACGGCGCCTTCTTCCTCTTCTTCCTCGTCTTCCACTTCTTCCTCTTCTTCCACTTCTTCCATTTCTCTCAGCCTTCCTTGACAATTGTTTATTTTTCTCTGTCCAACCGATCTCCACAAGTAATTGTAATTGTAATTAGTAAACTTCTATTGCGCCGGTGTCTAATGCACAAGGCATCGACGGAAGGCGTACCAAAACCTTATCCACCATAGGCAGCCTATGGTGGATAAGCAATTTGAAAGAGGTAAGTTTTAAGTTTGGAACGAAATAATAATAATAATAATAATAATAATAATAATAATAATAATAATAATAATAATAATAATAATAATAATAATAATAATAATAATAATAATAATAATAATAATAATAATAATAATAATAATAATAATAATAATAATAATAATAATAATAATAATAATAATAATAATAATAATATTTATATTCTTTATTATTTCAAACCGACAGACGCAGTAAGATTACATTGAAACATGAAAGTACAATCAATATCTTAATAAAACACACGGTTTGGCAGCCATGCAAGGCGCCGCCCTAGAGAGGGGTTACGGGAGTCGATCCGCGTACCTTATGCTCTCCTGGCCATGAGTGTTACCACTACTCTATCCCCCTCCCGTGAAGAAAGGACACAAGCGACTGAGCATAGCGCACGGACACAGACACAGGAAGAGAGTTCCAAAAACTAGGTCCAGCAACTGAAACAGCTCGTTCACCAAGAGCAGTTCTGGATTTAGGTTAACCAGACAGAGATAATCAGATGACCTTGTTGTATAATGATAAGTCTGGGGAGTAAGAACTGATTTTAAGTATTGTGGCTGGCCAGAATTCAAAGCTTTTATATAAGGGTTTTATACAATACTTTCTGACAATACATTCTCCATTTCTACCTATGAATGAACGCTTTATCATTCCATCTCACTCCAATTATAGGCTACTCTAATGATACCACTGGCTGAAACCGATGCATTTGTGTGGATTTTCAACGAAAATGTTTCTTTTCCAGTTGGATTTATTATGGAACGATATTTAGGTCCGCGTTGGATTCTGTTAAGCGATCATAAAGCACATACTTGTTTTAAATGTTACTGTAGCTATCATAGGCGCCGACTTTTGCTTTTGTCTCTGGGTGCCAGTCAGGGGCGGATCCAGAAGGAAATTTTTTAGGAAATCATCTCCGAAAAAAACTGATGACCTGTATGACCTTTTTTAGTCATCTGTGTGTAAACATAAGAAAATTTTAAACGCGGGGCCGTGGCCGGATCTGGTGCCAGTGCATATTTTAAGATAATTTTAAGATAATTCTCTCCTAAAATTTGACAACTTTTTTTAGGAATTCATCCCCCGAAAAAATCTGACCATTTTTTAGGAATACCCCAAAAAATTGAATTTAAGGTCCGAATTCTTCTGGGTGCCAGGCCCCCACTGAACTTTTTCTCTGGGTGCATTAGCACCCAAGGCCCCCAAGAAGTCGGCGCCTATGGTAGATATTATATGCTATTGTGTAAGCAGGCTGACACCCGGCTTTTTCCGATGTCATTGGCTGTTCAGGACATGCTAGAAGACTTTATGCGTTATGCGATCGCTTGTGTTATGTCTTCTATAATTATGTATTGTATCGACAGAGAGATAATAGGCTATGGAAGGCATGGCGCCAGCGTAGTTCACTAACACGCTCCATCGAATGACGTAGACAATGTTAAATTCGTATGTATAGATCTCCAGTCGTGCGTCAGTAAGAACTTTTATATGCCTAGAAATTTTCACACATGTGAAATCGCGATAGACAGAAAGAACTCTTTTCGTGCACTTTCATACGAACCCGAGGTGAAGAGAAATGCTATCGGTAACAAGTTATAGTAAGAAATTATTATTACTAAAATTTCCGAATTCAGGTCTAGTTATTCATGAGCACAAATTAAAAATAATTTCTTTATATACTGAACTTACCAATTCCGTCTAGATTTCTCCGAAGTACAATTCGAAGGAAGTGGCTAGTAAGTGGTTGCTCCAATGCGAACAGACAGATCGAAGCCTGTTAATCGCAAGTTCAGCTTTTTCTTTCCACACACTTTTGCCAGCTTCGTACACTTCACTTTCATAGCTACGACCATAGGCGCCGAGTTTACCAAAATAGTGTGAGTGCCCGAAGAGAGTAAAAGGAATGTTCGCGCGGAAGCGCGAAAAAAAATTGTCACCTTTTTTGTTACAATGTTCTAGACCAATGCTACAAAATACCATGGTTCTCTCCAATATCAATTCTCAATTCTTTTGTTTAATAATATAATGTCAAATTAATGTCAAATTAAAAATACCGTGGCTTCTCTTGTCCAGGAATTCTTAACTCCTTCGTTTTATATTTATAATATCTTTATATGTTACAATGATTCACAACTAAATGGCTTCTCTCTCAAACTCAAGATTTCCTTCCCTAATCCATCTGATCCTCTGCGTTCCAAGCTTTCTCGTCCTCAACGAAACCCTCCGTAACAACTGCTCTGCCTCTCCCTGGTCTCTGTGGCAAACCGGACTCGGACCACCAACGGACATCGATCTCTGGACAACCCCTGGGATACGACGCAGCGCTCGTGAATAAGCTGGTGCTCTGCGTTGGCTTTACAGTGGCGCTTTAGAAAATTGGAGATAACGGTTACGATGCATTGTTTCAAAGCATGCCATTCTTTTAGGAGAGTGTCTGACAAATTTAATTAAATCTTTGACTATATTGATCATGTCTCTGCATTCTGGAACTCTAGATTTTGCTTTCTAAATGTCTAAATTAATTAAGTGAGTGATTTGTATAGTGAACACAGAAACCTTTATTTAAACCTCCTTAATTCGACTGTATTCCAGTTATCCCTCCGCACATGGCAGAGGCGTCGTCACACCCTTGTCCTTTGCAATTTCCCACTGATAAGTCAAAACCAAGCAAAATATCCTTGGTTATATTGAGACCACGTAGGTAGCCTATCTGCATCGAGTTGACGAAAATAGTGTGAATGCCCAAAGAGAGTCAAAGCAATTTTCACGCGAAAGCGCGGGAAATTTTTTTTGATCTTTTGATAGATAAGTTATGCCAATAGAAAAATATCTTAAAATGCGTTTTTGTGGGCTGATTTCTGGTGGTGCCCAGGCATAGGCGGGCCTCGCAGGGCCAATTTCTGGTGGTGCTGAGCACTCACGGGCCTCGCAGAGTCGGCGCCCATGGCTACGACTTTAATTGGGATACAAATAAAGTAGCTCAATCGGTAGATCATGCAGCTACAGGTTCAATGAAAAGGAAATAACGTCTGCTAACACATTCTTTAGAACTAGTTCTGATTAAAACACACGAAAAGAAACTATAGGGTGGTTAAGTAGCATATTCATACGTTTACAAGAGAGGCAAATAGGCAATTACACACCTATCTTTGCGGTTTTTTTGCTTGGTAATATTAACCAGCGTAAATTATTCCTCGTGTCAAATTTAAGTAATCTTAAGTGTTAATTAGACTATTTTACTAAAGACAAAGCCTACAAAATGTCGGCCTATAAAGAACACTATTGTAGCAACTCACAAAGCTTAGAACCAAACAAGACTAACTTGTGACTTGCATTTAATGCCATGTAGCTTACCATTGTGTCACTCAATGAGGTGAGTTTGCACGCTTAGCATTGTCTTCGTGCTGCAATAGCCAACTGCTATGAAAGAAAGAATTTTATCCCCAATTCTTGGCCTGCAAATGAAATATAATTTAGTATTACGAGGCTTAAATACAGCCATGCAAAGACCTATAATACGCGTAAATAGAGAAATAATATTATAACGTTTGGCTACCTAGCTGGTTCTGACTAGCATTACCAGAACTTCATCATAGTAGACCGATAGGAGCTTTGAAAAGTCAGAATAAACAATTAAGCGTACTGCAAAAGACTTCCTTGGATTAACTTACAGTCTGATCCTTCAGTCTTTTGCTCTTCATTACTACATTCAGCTGATGATCGTTTCTTTTGACATGACCTACCATTGGAAGAACAGGATCTGTTGAGGAAGAAACGTCGCCTCTTGCCACAATCAACATCAATTTTATTGTAACAAACACCCATCGTTCGTACGTAAGTTCTGCGCAAATCGAAGGAGAATAGCAAACTGTATTTCTTTTGGAAAGATGTACTGCCTTAGTCAATAGTTTTAGATGAATTACAGGAAATAAATTAGTTAAAATTATAAAAGGCCTACTCATATCAGGGAATCGAAACGATCGAATCTCTCAAATGTATAATGACGTCATAAACCATTTATTGTGACGTCACGCAAAGGACACGATTCTTACACTTCGTGTTTGCAATATTATAATTGATGAATGAATACTCGTTTATTGAACATCATAGCTGACATAGCGCAGCTAGAACAAGCTACAGAGGTTATAGTCTCAGTAGGCATTCTTGTAGAGAATACGGGGTATAAAATTTTTATCGTCTTATTCGGGTAAGGTAAATTTATGCGGTCTCGCTCTAAGGTTGTGTCCACTGCTGCGGAGGGGAGGAAGCAGGTCACGCAGCACATGATTGGGATTCCTCATCATAGCAAGAAAACGTCGTTCGTCTGACTTGTCGGTTAATTCACCGCCACACACATACTACACAGACTGGGGGATTTTGCCCGCGGACATGATGTGACTGTGATACGGGAATTCTTCGCAACCTTAAACATGGCTTTCATTAAAATCCCGCCCTTACATTAACCCTGAATCTCACTAAGCTACCATCATTACACTAACCCTGAATTCCATCATCGAGCAACATTACATCGACAACAACAGCCCTAACACTGAGCCCTAAACGACCCTACTTTCGCTTACCCTGAGCCCTAAACGACCCTACTTTCGCTTACCCTGAGCCCTAAACGACCCTACTTTCGCTATATAACTCCTCTCTTCTGACGTCACTGAAAACCCGTGAGTAAATATAGGGGAATATACGGTCATATATGGTGGTAAACTGTGGCGGTGAATTAACCGACAAGAACCGTCGTTCGTCTGACTTGTCAACCAATAATAGGTTGACGCCATCAGCATCACCAGGGAGGAATCCACCACGGGTTAGTCGCCTAAGCAGACCTTCGATTCTGTCTCTATCCATCTTGCTAGTATACCTCCAACAGGCTAGGGAGGCGCATAAAATATGCGCTACTGTTTTGCCATTGTGACATCGCGAAGGGCTGCGGATTGGATCTGGTCTACATGGGTTGTCACTCCTAGGTCCGACTGCAATGTGACGCTTAATAAAATTTTCATGGACTTGACCTTTTCTGCTTCGAGGATAACTTCCACGGCAGGGCCACGTAGGCCTCTTTTTATGTATTGCCATTTCTCTGGTCTTGTTTGCATTAAGACGGAGGTTTTTCTTTGCAGCTCATACCATGATAGGCCTATGCCTGAACTCTTCTGTGGCAGTGCTCAGGTGCGAAGATCCAATCCAATGATATAAACGTTTGTATGAATTACATTACATATAATCAGAGCCGGATTTGTTACAGTATATTAACAACATACATTAGCCGTAAAATTGTAGTCAAATTTTAATCTGTTCATTGTTAACAGCTCAGAAACATTTGCGATACAAACTGTAATAATGTCATAAAATGAAATCAAGCTAATCAATCAATCAATCAATCAATCAATCAATCAATCAATCAATCAATCAAGCATTTATATAGCGACCCTTCTAGTAAGCTTTCAGATGCGCTCCTAGCCCAACCGCAGCGAAAGAGAACAGTCTTTCGAGCAGAGAAGAAAGCGGTTAACGAGTCTCGACGAAGAGACCGCTGCTCAGGATGAAGCCCGTTCCAAATTGTGGGTCCAACGACGGTGGAAAGTGTGCTGCTGCATACTGTAGCGGTGCGTGCGAAAGGAACAGAGAGATCACCACGAGTGGCAGAGCGAAGAGAGCGGTGACAAGGTGGCACACAGGCACGAGAACAGAGCTCACGCAGATAGAAGGGAGCACAGTTAAGCTGACAATGCCAGACAACGGAGGCAACCCGGTAGACAATGCGTTTCGAGAGTGGTAACCAGTAGAGGACATCTCGCATGTATTCAGAGACATGGCCAAATTTAGGAATGCGCCCAATCAAGCGCGCAGCGGAAGGGGCAGCGTTCGAGGCATTTCAGTCGAGTGATGGGAACCCCAATATAGAGGGAGCAGCAGTAGTCAAGCCGAAAGGTAATGAACGCATGAACGAGAGTAGCAGCAGATTGGGGGAAAGAGATCGGGAAACAACGCGAAGCTGTAGTAGCTGAATTTAGCAAGCGCGGCTCAGCTGCGAGATATGCGGAGAGGGTGAGTTCTGAATCGAAGATTCCAAGGTGACGCCAAGATCTCTGACGATACTGGAAAAGACGATATGGGGGAACTCAATCTTATCAAGCTGCATAGGGGTGCCCAGCCACATGTATTGAGTTAAAGAGAGATTCAAGCGAAGGCGGTTGGAAGACATCCAGGCAGTCAAAGAGTCAGTGGAATGGCACATGAGGCGGACTGCAGCAGCAGGGTCAGAGGGAAAGCAGTGGGTGTAGGCCTGTATGTCGTCAGCATATAAATGGTTGGACAAAGAGCAGGTGGCAAGAAGACAACTGAGATCAGAGGTGAAGATAATATAGAGGAGGGGCCTAAGACGGTCACAGAAGAACAAACCATTTTAAAGAATGTGCTAAACTTCGTATCCTAACGATTGCTCGTCGTTTCAAGCAACTGCAGTGTTCAAATATATTTCACTTTAATGTATACGTTGAGAATTTGTTCATTCACTTAATTAGAAGACAGTTCCCATCCTCTGCTTCAGGGGTTTTATTTTAAGAAATTAATTGTCAAACTCAAGAACATATGACAGTGGTGCTTCAGTGCAATATCAACCCATGCGCAACACTCACCTAGACTCTTTACACAAAACTAGGCGTTCAAGTTAGACTTAAGCTGAAAAAGCACGATAGCGCAACAAAACCAAGATCTGACCTGAATAAGTGCTGCTCTATGTCTAAGAACGAGAATTCTGTTATTAAATGCCATTCAAGAGTTCAACATGCTTTTCTACTATAGTCTGATATACAGTTTCTGTGACCTGTTGACATTTGACCTTTTGACTTAGCTTCTCAAACGAAGCATGATTCCTGACTCTATCACTTGAAGCAGCGACCATCGACTGATGTAATGTAATGTAATCGCAGATTTATATAGCGCCTCTACAGGAAAAACTCAACGGATGATCTGTGCATTATTATAACGATAGTAATGGAGTCACTGGATTCAATTGAAACATATTAGATTATGTTTCTTCCTTCGAAAAGCTCGATGTAGGATCTGGCATGGCGAAGATCTCTGCCACACACTTATCTGACATCTGTCTCTGTCTGTTGTACGCTTCTCTCTTCCACTGCATCTCCCTGTCACGCAAAGACACCCATCGACAGACTGTGATCTTACTTACTCACGACGTCGACCAAGCAAGGAAGCTGGCAAACAGAAATCGGACTTTGACACTCGCGGTATCCTTAGCTGTTCCTGCTCTACTTCCCGCTGACATCCCACACGCTCTGCCTGCATCTGCTCGACTGGGTTCGACTGATCCATGAGTCTTCACTATTGCACAAACGTGGATGTTTCAAACTTTCTGCTATAGCGCAAACATGGTTTGAGGAAACCCTCTGAATCGACTCAACGTAGGCTCAGCGGTTTACATGTTTGTGTTTTCCCCCGAAAACAGTCAACGATATGTGCTGTGACGTCACACAATGGATGCGATGTCTTAGGCTTCGTATTAAATTACTAGTGTATTTGCCCGTCATAATTATGACGTCATATTATAGGTCTATAGTTATGTCCACCCGACAGACGGACACTATATGGAAACTATATGTATAGATATTTAAATTGATGCGTATATAAGTATGTATGTTGCTAAATATATATATATATACATATAGTTTCCATATAGTGTCCGTCTGTCGGGTGGACGCTACGTCACAAACGGGTTCTGTTCTATTGTGAAACATAAACCTGTCGTCTTGACGACGGCGATCTTGGCGACGGTGATAATCAACAATACATAATTATAGACCTATAATATGACGTCATAATTATCACGGGCAAATAAACTAGTATATATATATATATATATATATATATATATATATATATATGTTAGGATCCCATGACTGACTAGTTCTAGGATGGGTAACAGTCCTGCTTGACTGGTTTTCTTTGGCTAATAAGAGACCTCTACCGGGGAAAGATCTAATATATAAGGATAGAGAATAGGGTGTGTGGCTGAAGTCTCTGATGATACTGCCGACTGGGCGTAGTCTTGTCCGAGTACTTCCTGTGTTTGCATGCTAGTTAAGCTAGTTTCGTGAGGCTTTACACCTGTGGTGTTTGACGTCTTTCTACGCGTCTACTTTTCTGGTCGTCAGCCTGTTGCTGCATTGAAGACCAGGTTTTCGTTGGCGTTCTTCCGTGAGTGATGAACGAACCGTTTTCCACCGTCATCTACGGTTGGGTAATGTATCGATAATTTTGTTTGATATTTTTGTTTGGAGAATTATACCTGTTAAACTAGACAAACGAGTTTCTTTGAACTTATTAGGTTGAACCCGCTACATATGAGGGCTCGCGGGATTTTTTTTTGCGCTCTAATTTGGCTCTTGAATACGAATTTTGTATCGTTGAGGGAATTTCGAATTTTAGGGGCGTATCTGTGTTGAAATTTGAAACATGGAAACACCGGAGGCAGTAAAAATGTTGCAGGTGGAGGATATTTTTGAACTGAAACAAGACGAATTACGTGTTGAATTGGAGAAATTGGGACAAGACGTGAAAGGTCTTACTAAATTGCAGATGCAAAAGGCACTGTCTAAATTGTTAACTTCGCCATATTCTTCTCCAAAATCAGAGTTGGGGGTTCAAGCTAAAATTTTGAAATTGAAATTGAAAAAAGAACAGGACGAAATTGCACGTACACAGCGTAAAGAGGACAGAGAAGCTGAGAGAAACTTTGAGCTTGATAAGTTGAAATTACAAATACAGGCGGATGCAGAAGCAAAGAAGGAACAAGCAGAAGTAGAATTGCGAAGACTAGATAAGGAGGCAGAAACAAAGAAGGAACAAGCAGAAGTAGAATTGCGAAGACTAGATAAGGAGGCAGAAGGAAAGAAGGAACAAGCAGAATTAGAATTGCGAAAACTGGATAAAGAAGCAGAAATTAAGAAGGAACAAGCAGATAAAGAGGCAGAAGCAGCAGAAAGAAAATTACGGAGAGAAGCAGAAGCTAAGAAGGAACAAGCAGAAGCTAAGAAGGAACAAGCAGAAGCTAAGAAGGAACAAGCAGATAAAGAGGCAGAAGCAGTAGAAAGGAAGTTACGGATAGAGGCAGAAGTTTTAGAAAGGAGGTTGAGGGTAGAGAACGAAAGGTTGTCTATGGAAAATGAGATTAAGAAAAGTCAGATGGAAGCAGCTGAGAGGAAGTTACAAATGGAATTGGTAGAAAAAGAAAAACAGAGACCGCATCAATTGAGAATGAAGGAATTAGGAGGTTCTGTTGAAAGGTTAACAGTAGGTGACTTCGATGAGGTAGCACAGGGTTTCAGTGAAGAAAATGCAGAAAGGACTGGACGTACGACAAAATTTAATATTGGGTCAGCGGTGAAATTAGTACCTCGGTTTGACGACACAAATTTAGAACATTATTTGCAGTCGTTTGAAAAAGCCATGGAGCTACATCAATTTCCGAAAGATAAATGGTCGTCGTTAATTCACACGAAACTAACGGGGAAAGCTTTACAAATTTTCGGCGAGCTCTCCTTGGAACAATGCAAGGATTATGACATTCTGAAAAATGCTTTGCTTACGGCTTATGCAAGAGTACCAGAATTTTATCGGAAAAGGTTTTGAGCGTTGCAAAAGGGTAGTCTTGAAACGTATTCAAATTTTGCATATCGGTTGAATATTCCGTTTAAGAGTTGGCTTGAGGGAGAAGGGGCATTGGCTGATTTAGATAAGGTTTTGGAAATTTTCAAACTTGAGCAATTTGTGAATTGTCTACCTGTGGATTTACATCGTTGGGTGATCGAACGTAAAGTAACGTCACTTTCGGAAGCAGCACGAATGGCTGATGAATACGACATGCTGTACAAACCTTTCAAGAAAGAAATGGTAGCACCTGTTAAATTTGAAAAGGGATGGGCAAATGACTCCGATAATATGAGACGAGGCGGAGGTCAAAATTCTTTCGGCAGCCCTAGGACTACCAGTAGGAATTATACAAGTGCGTTTGGCACACCTGTTTCTTGTGCATATTGTCATGCGAGAACGCATATGATTTCAAATTGTGAAAAGCTGAAAACAAGAAATTTGGCTAGGGCAGGCACAAATTATCCAGACAATAACATTGGATTGGTAGATGTACATTCGGGCAACTCGACGATAAATCAGCAGTACAGACCTTTTGTTAAGAGTGGAATTGTGTACGGACGACAGGGTACACAGCGTCATGTGGTGCTACTGAGAGACTCGGGTGCATTACAGTCAATAGCTAGTAAGGATGGGCTTAATTCTTGTGATTATGTCTTTACGGGAGAAGATAGATTGATTCAGGGAATTGTAGGAGAACCAGTTTCTGTCCCATTAATTGAAATGCAAGTGGAAAGTGAGTTTGTTTCGGGAATTATTCTTTGTGGGTTGGTAGACAAATTGCCCAAAGGAATAAATATTCTCATTGGAAATGATTTAGTTCAAAATGAACCGATAGATGTAGAGGTTGTTACGAGGGCTCAGAGTAAAGTCGGGACTACGGTGCAGTCGAGCGTGGCGAGACAGGACGCTGTAGACATTGACGCTCCTCTAATTAAGAATTCTGATGTGATCGACGTTGTCGACTTTGACTTGGATAAATTGTTTACAGAATTTGATGAGAGTCGTGTTGAATGTTCGGGAATTTGTTCGAGAGAACGATTAATTGAATTGCAACGCACTGACGAATCTTTCAATTGTCTTTTTGATTTAGCGCTTTCACCTGATAGAAGTGAACGTTCGTTTTACGAGGTGCGTGATGGAGTCTTGGTTCGCGTGTGGAGGAGTGTTTTGGAGCCTGAAGGTTTCGGTAGAACGCAAGTACTCGTTCCAATTTCTTTGAGGTCAAAGATAATGTAGCGCATGATGTTCCTTCGAGTGGACATTTAGGAACACAGAAAACTCTTGATAGAGTCTTGAGGCATTTTTATTGGCCTGGTATTTTTAAGTATGTCAGAGAATATTGTCGTACTTGTGACGTTTGTCAGCGTCTTGGCAAGGGAGCTACAAAAGCTCGGGCGCCTTTGATTAATTGGCCGGTTATTAGTAAACCGTTTTCCCGAATTGCGTTAGATGTAGTTGGTCCTTTGGAGATTTGTGATAAGTCAAGGAACAGATTTATCTTGACGATAATGGATTTGGCTACGCATTTTCCGTTTGCGTTTCCGTTGAAGGTACACGCGGCGGCGGAAGTGGTGAAAGTGTTGATTTCGGTTTTCACTACGTTTGGTTTTCCTGATGAGGTTTTGTCAGATCAAGGTTCTGAATTTATGTCAGAATTAAGGCAATTGCTGATGAATGAATGTCAGATATTGCACTTGAAGACAAGTGCATTGCATTCTCAGATAGATGGATGTCTGGAAAGATTTCAGTGTATTTTAACGGATATGTTGAAAGCAATAGGAGAAACTTTTCAGGGTGATTGGGACGAAATACTGCCTTGGGTTCTCTTTGCTTATAGAGAAGTTCCAGTTCAGGGTTTAGGATTTTCTGCGTTTGATTTGATGTTCGGCAGGGATGTGAAGGGGCCCTTGCAAATGATTAAACACAGCTGGATAAGAACTGATGTTGTACCAGAATTAAAGAAGGCTAATCTCATTGATTTTGTCTTAGACCTTCGAGAGAAGATTAAGGTATCCTTACAGATTGTAAATGACAATGAAATGGTCCTTAAGTCTAAATCAAAGGAATGGTATGACTTGCATGCGAAGGCTGTGACTTTTGAGAAAGGTGACCAGGTTTTACTTTTATTGCCTTTAATTGGAAAGCCTTTGGAAGCGAAGTATTGTGGTCCCTACCAAGTGTTGAAAAGACTGGGTGAGGTTGACTATCTCGTCGGTACTCCAAATCGGAGGAAAACGAAACGGGTGGTACATGTCAATCTCATGAAGAGATATCTACCACGGCAAGGGGAGCAGGTGTTGGTTGTTGACAGTGAACCTGAAGTGAATGTTTTGGTTACTGATGCAGACAAGTCTACATCAATTATGGATTCTGTGATGATGGATCATTTGAATCAGAGTCAAGTTAAGGATTTGACATATGTGTTATGCAAATTTCAGAATGTGTTTAGTGACAAGCCGGGGAAGACAACTTTGGTGTCGCATGATGTCAAGTTGCTGGATGGAGTGAGACCTACGAGGCAATCACCGTATCCGCTGCATCCAGACAGGTTAAAGGTGGTAAATAAGGAAATAGAAGAGTTGTTGCAATCGGGGATTTTTGAAGAATCTGAGAGTCCGTGGGCGGCGCCAATAGTTCTGGTTCCGAAGCCTGATGGTACATTGCGATTGTGTACAGATTTCAGGAAACTGAATTCAGTCACAGTTCCTGATCCGTTTCCTATGCCTCGGGTGGAAACACTCATAAGCAAAGTTGGTCAGGCAAAATTTCTTACGAAATTAGACATGACGAAAGGATATTATCAAATTCCTATAGCGTCATCGGCAAGGGCTTTGACAGGTTTTGTGACGCCTAATGGTCATTTCCAATGGAAATACATGGCTTTTGGGCTTCGAAACGCGCCGAGTTCATTTAGTCGGTTAGTTAAGAAGGTCTTTGCAGGGTTAGAGTCTTTTTGTGATGCTAACTTGGATGACGTCATTATTTTCAGTATGACTTGGTTTGATCATATGGATCATTTACAACAAGTGTTGCAACGGGTGGCGAATGCTAAATTAACATTGAACGTAAAAAAGTGTACTTTTGCTGACGCTGAGGTGGATTTCTTGGGTCATCATGTGGGTCGAGGGGTAGTGTCACCACGTGCACAAAAGGTGGAAGTGATGATTAATTTCCCAACTCCTACTAACAAGAAGCAGTTACAGTCTTTGTTTGGGTTGGCAAGCTATTACAGGAAATATTTGCCACATTTTTCTGATTTAACTAATCCTTTAACAGAGATTTTGAAGAAGGGAAATAAATTTGTGTGGTCGCCGAAGGCTGAACAGGCTTTTGTTGACTTGAAATCAAGGTTGGCGTCGAAACCAATTCTTAAACCGCCTGATTATAATCGACCATTTTTGGTTGCTGTTGATGCTTCGCAGGTGTGTGTTGGAGCGTGTCTATTCCAGATATACGATGGAATCGAACATCCGGTGTGCTACTACAGTCGGAAATTACGGAAGCACGAAATACGCTACTCAACAGTGGAGAAGGAGGCTCTGGCATTGGTCATGGCTGTACGGACGTTTTCCGTATACTTCGGATCTGCGCCTGTGGTGGTCTTTACTGATCACAGTCCTCTCACTTTTATCAATTCGATGGCAAACTCGAACGATAAATTACTCCGATGGAGTTCGGAACTCCAAAAATATACTTTGGATATTCGGCACCGTTCAGGGAGAGACAATTACCTTCCGGATTTGCTGAGTCGACCGTCGATGGTTGCCACTGGGTAATCGTGTTTAGGGCTGACGTACATGGACGTCTAGTGTGTATAGATTAATGTTTTTGTTTGTGTGAAATGATTTATTGCATATGTTTAGGGCTGACGTACATGGACGTCTAGTGTGTATAGTTTAAATGATTTTGTGTGAAATGATTTGTTGCATAGGTTATGCTTTGATTTTGATATTTGTTGCACTGTGCATGTTTATTATAAGTTAGTTAAGTCAGAAACCCTTCTGGTTTCTGCCTTGCTTGGACGTCCCGGGGTATGTTAGGATCCCATGGCTGACTAGTTCTAGGATGGGTAACAGTCCTGCTTGACTGGTTTTCTTTGGCTAATAAGAGACCTCTACCGGGGAAAGATCTAATATATAAGGATAGAGAATAGGGTGTGTGGCTGAAGTCTCTGATGATACTGCCGACTGGGCGTAGTCTTGTCCGAGTACTTCCTGTGTTTGCATGCTAGTTAAGCTAGTTTCGTGAGGCTTTACACCTGTGGTGTTTGACGTCTTTCTACGCGTCTACTTTTCTGGTCGTCAGCCTGTTGCTGCATTGAAGACCAGGTTTTCGTTGGCGTTCTTCCGTGAGTGATGAACGAACCGTTTTCCACCGTCATCTACGGTTGGGTAATGTATCGATAATTTTGTTTTATATTTTTGTTTGGAGAATTATACCTGTTAAACTAGACAAACGAGTTTCTTTGAACTTATTAGGTTGAACCCGCTAGAATATATATATATATATATATATATATATATATATATATATATATATATATATATATGGCCACTTGAGAATGATTGTTAAGTCTATTAAGTTGTGACCAGACTCTAGAAAGCGTGTTAGGTCGGTTATCTGTGGAATTGTTTAGAAGGAGTGTTAAGACTTCGACTTCCATATTGTATTTTATTGTATTGTATTTAGTAATTTATAAGGCGCCTCTCGCAGTATAAACTATTCAGAGGCGCCCTCAGTGCATGAGCCCCATATGACGAGAAACGAACTCTATATTTGCTCGAAGCATTATGGTTCATGTGAGTTTGGTTTGGCATTTAAGTTTTGTCTTACGAGACCTTGTTTTTGTGTGTGCTCTTGGTAGCGAACGTCGGTTAGGGAGACGGGGGAGGGGTGGAAGGGGGGAATTGCAAATGGGCAAAGAGGCATAGGGGGAAGGGAATGACATCAGGTTTTTTCCGGCCGTCCTTGATTTACGAACCGTTTTATATTAGATTCATGTTCTTGTTAGGATGGTTTCTTATCCATGTTGTTCTTGCCGTGGCTCTAGAGGTGCGTGACAGTGAGGTCGCAAGGGTTAGGCCTACGGTTAAGTTCGCAGAGAATGGTCGACCATGCTATTGATGACAATGAACTATAGATAGCTCAGGGACTATGAAAAATACAGGCGTTAAATTGACACCATCGGAATGGACTGTCATGAGAAAATAGCAAACATTTTATGTAAAAGGATGGTAATGATGAAAAACAACAGTGGACGTTAACTGACATAATGATGAAATTTATAACAGCTGTCAAACATTTTCACGTGAAATGCTCTTTCAGATAACTAATTTCAATCATTTCAACAAATGCTGTAAATAGTATAAGTTACCAATGTTGTAATCTACCTAAACCAGGAAATACAACGCGAGATGTATTACGAAAATGAGTCTAAATGTTTCATTATTGCATATGCTAGCTACCAATGAATCAAAATAATATACCTTTGTTATACGTTGTAATGCCATAAATTTTCGTAAAAGCTGAATTTAATGCATTGTACACCGTGTCGGACAGAGGATGGTAGTGATATTTTGTATACATTTAGTAATATTTTTCTAAATTTCCAAAATCTAGCAGCTACAACAATTACCGTAAAGGCCTGCTGGGTGACTTTGGCCCAAATTGAAAAATTAGTTTGTAACCTTCTGGCCTTCCGTAGTTATCACGTGATTTCGACTTGATTTACGAATAACAATGGTTAAACATGTAGCGCATATTCTTAAAAAAGTTGGTTGATTTCATTTTAAAATTTGTTGAAATTTTCCCGAAATGTTTGTAAGCCTAAAAAAGTCAAACTTTGAAGATGTGCAAACTTATTTTTCTGTGAGAAAGACCGTTAATAATACCGTGGGTGATAATAACACTTTTCAATGTACATTGTAGTGGCATCTGTATGGCGCATCGTTTGCTCCACGATGTCACCAATAAGTACTTTATAAATGCAAGCAAAGTTTTTGGGGTGACTTTGACCCACGTTTTAAAGTACGGTACTCCTGGGGATATTTATATAATTTCTATTTTAAAATTAATGCATTTGCTAAAATTTCACTTTGGCCATATTGAAAAGTACTCCTAGCGATGTTTAAATAATGTCTATTTTAAAATTAATTAATGTATTTGCTAAAATTTCACTTTTCAGGATATTTTGACTGGTCGGTGCATACGGTACCAATTCGTTCTAGTCATGCCAGTACCGGTATGGTACCATTGTCACTTAGTGTTAGTTTTAAGTTTAGATATTTTTATAAACACATTCTTCAGGCCAAAGTGACCCCAGTAACAGGTTTACTTTGTCTAATAACTGAAAAACTATTGTGTGACAAAGTCACCCCACCTGATGAGGTGACTTTGGCCCACCCCAAAAGTTATAAAAAAAGTGTTAAACTGTTATTACCCAAAAAAGTTTGCTTTATACGTTTTCTCTTTAAATAACCCTATGCACATCTAATCTAATTGTTAAGTCAACCATATTCAGTCACATTATCGTTTTATTATTAAAACAAGTTCAAAAAAGGCCAAAGTCACCCCGTTTTACGGTATGGGAAATGTTAATCTGCTCATTCTTTGAAGGATAGGCAAAAAAATTGAAGAAATTATCCAAAAAACTCAAAAACCGTCATGGGACATCAATCAGAATTGATGTCCCATGTCCCTTTTCGGATGATGACCCATACAGCCAGCCAATTTCCTTGAAACCATGCAATTCATGACAATGTTACGTAACCAACACCAACATCCATCCTCTTGGAATTTCCAGGACAAAGTTACGTTTTGGAGGATACAAATTGACAAAATATATGTATTGTACGTAAGCATCTAGATCAGTGCTGTCCAAACTTTTCGACACTGCGGGCCAACGAACAAAATATTCTTGAAGCCAAGGGCCGCACCAGTAAACTCAAAACCAATTACTAAATTTATTGAAAATTATTAACTGTATTAAAATTTATTATGGCAATAATTATACCATAATCAGTTAATAATAGCAGGTATGTAATATTTCAGCGCCAAAATGTATATCAATAAACGTTCAAGCACGTTTTTAGTAAGATCAAAGAAATTGGCTTTGATTGTGCTTGCAATTTTGAGCAAACAAAACAATTTTAGATAAAACCTCGGCAATTACCAAACAGTATATCTAAAAGTATTCAAAACAGACTTTCTTAGAGACGTTTTACATTTTCAGACAACATTTTTTATTTATTCAACATAAAATGCATTTATACGCGTGTTTACAATTCAAACCATTACAACGATACGATAAGCATCTCTCGCACGTTGTTAACGTAGTTTTCCAAAACAAGCACAAACTTCGCCCAATTATGGACATTTTACATTGTCTTAAAATATTTCAAGAAAAAAATATTTCAAGAAAAGAATATTGAACAATATCCGATTCTCTTCTACTATTAATCCCTGCACATATTCAAAAATAAATTAGGCCTATGCTTGTAGAACTCATACTTGCATCATAAGACGAATGATTTTCACGTTAAGTGCTTTGAATAATTGAGAAACCTTGGACCAGAGAATGAAGAGCCTAAGACGCAAAGTCTTTTAGATAAGACTGAGCACATACACCTAGACAATTACACGTAAGCATCAGAATTACTCATTGGGTTTCTGATTAGGTAACCATGCGAATGTGAGCTATATGCCTCCTTTGCCATTAGCCTAGATTTACTCTTAAACTGTTCTACAGTTAGTTTTGCTTACGTTAGTTTCATACAAGGATATAATCAAGTTAAAATTAGATAAAATTAGACAAATAATAATAATAATAATAATAATAATAATAATAATAATAATAATCTTTATTAATTCAAACTGACAAACGCAGTAAGATTACATTAAAACATGACAGTACAATCAAGATCTTAATTAAACACACGGTTTGGCAGCCATGCAAGGCGCCGCCCTAGGGGGTTACGGGTATCGAACCGAATTCTCTCCTGGACATGAGTGCTACAATTACTCTAACCTCCTCCCTGAATGTGAAGTATAACATTTCAGTGTATTAAACAAATATATTCCATACAGACAATTTGCAATTTACGACATGCAACTTACTTATTTATAGGAAAAGAAGATCTTTAAGTGTATCATAAAAATTACCAAAGACATCAAAACACCAAATATTCAGGATAAATGACGATCTTGATTAGGCCTATTATATCTATATTTCGTAGTGAACAAATAACATCCAACGCTAAACCTAAATAGAATAAGCTAATTGATATATAATTTAATACATCATGAATGCAAAGACAATAGGCTAAATATTAATAATCTAAAATAGTTTCACAAAACTGCTCTGTTAAATATCTACTCCAGAAGAAGTATTGTGCAGTTAAATTTAACATTTAAAGCTATCATGTAGTGTAACTCGGAAAGTAATTATAGCATAAATTTGATTTTGATGACCTGCGACAGTCTTACAAATAAGCAACAAGAAGGCAAAACCTTAGATATTTTTGGCCTATACAGAGGAACCCTTCGATTCTCTACATCAAAATGCCTACTGCCTAAGCATCCTAAAATGAAAGTCGTACAAGCTATACACGTGTGCATTTATCCCAGCACTTCTCTAGCAACTTCTTTCTCTCAAATTACAACTGCTTTCAACTATAGTTATCTGGAATCAGTGGTCAGCAACTATAAAAGTAGTCAGGTGGAGAAAATCGATGGCTAAAACAATGGTCTAGAAATTCCTCCTTCACTGCAAGCAATTCGTCACATATACCACAACCAAAGGACTTTGACAAACAATCTTTTCCATCTACAGGAGGTTTGAATTTGCAAATAAACTGATATTCTCTATCTCTCTTATTCGGTAGAGGACTTGCAATTCCACAAGAATCTGGATATATGTTCTTTGAGAACCGTTCATTTGGTTTATCAATAACGCCTGTACTACTACATCTGATGAAATCCCGAGATAACTTAGCAATTACTTCCCTTCCCATTTTATGATCCTGTGGCTGTGTTCCTGTATGGAGTTTAAACTGCTTCGCTGAAGAACTGTTGCTTCTCAGCTGCATGAGTTCTTCTGTGTTTCTTTAGCTCTCCAATTTGTGTGAATCCTTTATTACAAACCAGACATATGTATGATTTTACTCCAGTATGAGTTCTCATATGACGATTTAGAGTACTGACTTGTGTAAACAGCATCTGACATAACTGGCACATGTACGGTTTTTCGCCAGTATGGGTTCTCATGTGCGTTTTCAGACTACAATGCCAAGCAAATGATTTCTGACATAACTGGCATGTATATGGTTTTTCACCAGTATGGGTTCTGATGTGCTTTTTCAGATGACTGTGATTAGCAAATGATTTCTGGCATATCAGGCACTTGTACGGCTTTTCACCAGTATGAGTTCTCGTGTGAGTTTTCAGATGACTGTGAGTAGCAAATGATTTCTGACATAATTGGCACATGTATGGTTTTTCGCCAGTATGGGTTCTCATGTGCTTTTTAAGATCACTAGGATTAGCAAATGATTTCTGACATAACTGACACCTGTATGGTTTTTCACAAGTATGGGTTCTCATGTGCTTTTTAAGATCACTAGGATTAGCAAATGATTTGTGACATAACTTACACCTGTATGGTTTTTCACAAGTATGGGTTCTCATGTGCTTTTTAAGATCACTAGGATTAGCAAATGATTTGTGACATACCTGGCACCTGTATGGTTTTTCGCCAGTATGGGTATTCAGATGCATTTTCAGATTACTACCATGATTAAATGATCTTTGACATAACTGGCACATGTATGGTTTTTCACCAGTGTGGGTCCTCATGTGCATTTTCAGACTACTACCTTGAATAAATGATTTCTGACATAACTGGCACATGTATGGTTTTTCACCAGTGTGGGTCCTCATGTGCATTTTCAGAGTACTACCTTGAATAAATGATTTCTGACATAACTGGCACATGTATGGTTTTTCACCAGTGTGGGTCCTCATGTGCATTTTCAGACTACTACCTTGAATAAATGATTTCTGACATAACTGGCACATGTATGGTTTTTCACCAGTGTGGGTCCTCATGTGCATTTTCAGAGTACTACCTTGAATAAATGATTTCTGACATAACTGGCACATGTATGGTTTTTCACCAGTGTGGGTCCTCATGTGCATTTTCAGACTACTACCTTGAATAAATGATTTCTGACATAACTGGCACATGTATGGTTTTTCACCAGTGTGGGTCCTCATGTGCATTTTCAGACTACTACCTTGAATAAATGATTTCTGACATAACTGGCACATGTATGGTTTTTCACCAGTGTGGGTCCTCATGTGCATTTTCAGACTACTACCTTGAATAAATGATTTCTGACATAACTGGCACATGTATGGTTTTTCACCAGTGTGGGTCCTCATGTGCATTTTCAGACTACTACCTTGAATAAATGATTTCTGACATAACTGGCACATGTATGGTTTTTCACCAGTGTGGGTCCTCATGTGCATTTTCAGAGTACTACCTTGAATAAATGATTTCTGACATAACTGGCACATGTATGGTTTTTCACCAGTGTGGGTCCTCATGTGCATTTTCAGACTACTACCTTGAATAAATGATTTCTGACATAACTGGCACATGTATGGTTTTTCACCAGTGTGGGTCCTCATGTGCATTTTCAGATTACTACCTTTATTAAATGATTTCTGACATAGCGGGCACCTGTATGGTTTTTCGTCTGTATGGGTCCTGATGTGCGCTTTCAGAGTACTATCTTGAGTAAATGATTTCTGACATAATTGGCACCTGTATGGTTTCTCGCCAGTATGGATCCTCATGTGTGTTTTCAGAATACTATCTTGCTTAAATGATTTCTGACATATTTGGCACCTGTATGGTTTTTCGTCTGCATGGGTCCTCATGTGCGCTTTCAGAGTACTATCTTGAGTAAATGATTTCTGACATAAATGGCACCTGTATGGTTTTTCGCCAGTATGGATCCTCAAGTGCACATTCAGGGTACTATCTTGAGTAAATGATTTCTGACAAAATTGGCACCTGTATGGTTTCTCGCCAGTATGGATCCTCATGTGTGTTTTCAGAATACTATCTTGCTTAAATGATTTCTGACATATTTGGCACCTGTATGGTTTTTCGTCTGCATGGGTCCTCATGTGCGCTTTCAGAGTACTATCTTGAGTAAATGATTTCTGACATAACGGGCACCTGTATGGTTTTCCGCCAGTATGTGTTCTTGAATGCCTTTTCAGTTTACAATGATTAGCAAATGGCTTCCTACATATCTGGCACCTGTATTGTTTTACTTCCACGTGAGTTTTTGTGTTTGACATCAGGCAACTCACTTACTTGATAATTTCTGTTTAACTCCAGTAATGTGTTCTTTCATGAGCTGTCAGATGATCACCTTGAGCAAGTATGTACTTCAAAGTAATTGCCTTGCTGGTCAATCAATCAATCAATTTTCGTTTATTCATCAAAGATTTGTCACAGATGCAACTACAAAACCGGAAGCTCTAACGCAGTGTTGCTCGTCCTCTTTAGCAAGTGCTAAACAGAATAGTAAAACCTCAATATTAATATGTTTTAAAAGTTTGAACATAAATTCATTACTGCTCATTTAAGTAGAATGACCTTGAACTTCATTCTTTACAGCTCTGTCTCAAAAGAGACTGGCCTGACACATGGTACACCATCCCAGAGTTTCCCAAACAATGGGTCGCGACCCATAAGTGGGTCGCGAAGCTCTGGCAAGTGGGTCGCCAAATGTTTTCGAGAAACATTTATTTGTTTGGAGCAACATTTTGCTATGATTGGACAATAACTAGCTGTCGTAATTGTGCGTGTATAAATATATGAACAGAAAACAATGACCAAGACATTTAGCAACGCGAGATTATTAAAAACTTCTGCTACTAAAATAAACTAAGTTAATTTAAATATCACAAATTTAATGCTTTAAATATGCCAATTTTTAAACGCTGTATATAAATCCGCATAATTCGATGCCAGTTTACGAAGCAAACTTCAGTACACAATGCTTAAATTTACACCATGGGTCCTGAGACTGCAAAGATATTCACAAGTGGGTCGCGACTCAGAGAAGTTTGGGAACCACTGCACTATCCCATGAGAAGTCAAATAAAAGTATACCATTTTAAAATCACACCATCTAAAATCTACACAGTAGTTTCCAAAAGTAGCACACCTAAAAGTTGGTAAATTTCTTAACCGCCTACCATAATTTATTTAATAGAAGATATGTTTTAAAACTGAAACTGAAATATGCACAAAACACTTCAGAGATAAATGGGAGAAAGTCTTAAAAGTTTGATTTATGTTTTCGTTTAAGAGAATGCAATAGCTTATGTTTAGCTCCATCGTCTGTCTATCTCGCTCTTTGCTACTGCATATTTGCATATCCCGGAAATGACTCGTTCGCACATCATACACTTTGCTTACCTAAAATTATTAAACACGTTTAGTTATGAATCGAATGCAAACTCACTTATCCTCTAATTCACTAATCAAAATTTCAGTCTGCATATCTATCGACCGAGACGAAATCCACAGAACACGTACTAAAACTCAACCCGTACATATGCAGAAGTAATGGCGAAGCGTAAGATTAATTAATAGCCCGACTTTATATTACTTATTAACGCATGTTGCCCAACGAGTTATTAAAAACAATGAATGACAACTGCGTCTAAAGACATAATATAGTGATCTAATGTTCGTCAGAATGGCTTTCTAGTCATCGTCTTCGGGGAATAAAAGTATTAAGCTCCAACCATAATATTAGCAACTCTTTAATTGACTTAGCTGTCGTTAATTAAATGTGTTTGCACACTAAATTATACGAAGAGAGTTATAGAATCTAACCATGTTTGGCATTAACTAGAATTTCGCAATTATCTGGTCAATACTGTCCTCACCACAAAATGGCGTGCGATGAAAGTGTGTCATTACAATGACAAGTAAACTGGAGTTTTTGAAAGTATACCCTGTCATCTAGCGAATTCATTTTAACCTGTTAGAGCAAATAAGATACAATACAATAGGCCTACAATATAAATATTTATAACGCCGCTAACGCGCCTTAATAAAACAGTCTTACTCAAAGGACGCGTTAAAATGCAGTGGTTAATTACAGTAGGCCCTATAGTTAAAATCTGAAAATGTCAACGTATATAATTCCTCAAATGACGTGAAGCAAAGAACGCTTTTAAATGTTTACCTTGATCCAAACAAATTTACTTATCTTCACGAAAACTACCTGCTTTGCAAAAAACTTAAAACTTCTTTTCTTTCCTAGAGCATTTCAGTGTTACCTTTACTCGCGCAGTTCCTTTGCCCTCCTTAGGTCATCTCTTGGTTCTGTACTGTTGTACTTGTACTTGGTTGTGTAAATTTTCACAATCCAATATGCTTATTTCGCTGCTGCCATGAAAGTTCTAGGTAAGATAGATTTGTGTTCATCCGACGCACAGGCGATTTAGAGATTTAGAAGTCGAGGAAGGACGTGCTCGTCTACATACACCTTAAATCGCTAGGGGTTCCACATACACTATAAAAACTCAAATTAATTTAAGTGTATTATAAAATTCACAAATGACTGCAAAACACCAAATATTCAGGATACATGATAATCTTGATTACACATCCATCTTTCGTAATGACCAAACATAAACGTCCAACATTTAATCTAAGTAGAATCAGCTAAACGATTTTATTACTTAATGCATCACGAATGCAAAGACAATAGGCTAAATATCAATAATCTAACACAGTTTCATATAATGATGAACAGCTAACTGCTGTGTTAACTAGCTAGTCCAGCAGAAGTATTTGTGCAGCTAAATTAAACATTTAAAGTTGTCATGCACATATTTAGTAACTATAGCATAAAATTTGATTTTGACGATCTGCAGCAATTCTACAGTCTTACAAATAAGCGACAAGAAAGCAACACCTTAGATATTTGTTGCCAATAAGGAGGAACCTCTCGATTCTCTACATCAGAATGCCTACTGTCGAAGTATTCTAATTTGAAAATGGTACAAAGTAACTATTCATGCATGTATTTATCCCAGCACTGCTGTAGCATCTTTTCAATATCTCAAATTACAGTTGTTTCAAGTGTTTGTATATCATGATTCAGTGCACAGGTTACCAACTAAGTCATCAGGTGGAGAAAATCGATGGCTAAAACAATGGTCTAGAAATTCCTTCTCAATTTCAAGCAATTCATCACATATACCACATCCGAAAGATTTTGACAGAAACTCTTTGCATCCACAGGAGAGTTGAATTTACTAACATACAGATATTCTCCATCTCTCATATTCGGTAGAGGATCTGCAGTTCCACTAGAATCCGGATATATGTTCTTCTTTGAGAACCGTTCATTTGGTTTATCAATAATGTCACTACTACTCAATGTGATGAACTGATCAGACAGGTTAGCAATTACTTCACTTCCTGTTTTAAGATCCCGTGGCTGTGTTCCTGAAGAACTGCTATTCGTATAATGGTCACTGCGTGTGTGTTTCTGCTCAGTTGCATGAGTTCTTCTTTGTGGCTTCAGATGTCCAATTTGTATGAATCCTTTATTACAAACATGACATATGTATGGTTTCTCTCCTGTATGAGTTCTCATATGACTCTTTAGAGCACTGACTTGAGTAAATGGTTTCTGACATAATGCACACCTGTATGGTTTTTTAACAGCATGGGTTCCAATGTACTTTTTCAGAGTACTACCTTCGTTAAATGACTTCTGACATAGCTGACACCTGTATGGTTTTTCGCCAGTATGGGTCCTCATGTGCGTTTTCAGAGTACCAACTTGATTAAATAATTTTTTACATAACTGGCACCTGAATGGTTTTTCACCAGTATGGGTTCTCATGTGGGTTTTCAGATGACTATGATCAGCAAATGATTTCTTACATAACTGGCAACTGTATGGTTTTTCACCAGTATGAGTTCTCATGTGGGTTTTCAGATGACTATGATCAGCAAATGATTTCTTACATAACTGGCAACTGTATGGGTTTTCACCAGTATGAGTTCTCATGTGGGTTTTCAGATGACTATGATCAGCAAATGATTTCTTACATAACTGGCACCTGAATGGTTTTTCACCAGTATGGGTTCTCATGTGGGTTTTCAGATGACTATGATCAGCAAATGATTTCTTACATAACTGGCAACTGTATGGGTTTTCACCAGTATGAGTTCTCAAGTGGGTTTTCAGATGACTATGATCAGCAAATGATTTCTTACATAACTGGCAACTGTATGGGTTTTCACCAGTATGAGTTCTCAAGTGGGTTTTCAGATGACTATGATCAGCAAATGATTTCTTACATAACTGGCAACTGTATGGGTTTTCACCAGTATGAGTTCTCATGTGGGTTTTCAGATGACTATGATCAGCAACTGATTTCTTACATAACTGGCACCTGAATGGTTTTTCACCAGTATGGGTTCTCATGTGGGTTTTCAGATGACTATGATCAGCAAATGATTTCTTACATAACTGGCAACTGTATGGGTTTTCACCAGTATGAGTTCTCAAGTGGGTTTTCAGATGACTATGATCAGCAAATGATTTCTTACATAACTGGCAACTGTATGGGTTTTCACCAGTATGAGTTCTCATGTGGGTTTTCACTTTTCAGATGACTATGATCAGCAAATGATTTCTTACATAACTGGCAACTGTATGGTTTTTCACCAGTATGAGTTCTCATGTGGGTTTTCAGATGACTATGATCAGCAAATGATTTCTTACATAACTGGCAACTGTATGGGTTTTCACCAGTATGAGTTCTCATGTGGGTTTTCAGATGACTATGATCAGCAAATGATTTCTTACATAACTGGCAACTGTATGGGTTTTCACCAGTATGAGTTCTCATGTGGGTTTTCACTTTTCAGATGACTATGATCAGCAAATGATTTCTTACATAACTGGCAACTGTATGGTTTTTCACCAGTATGGGTTCTCATGTGCTTTTTCAGATGACGACCTCCAAGAAATGATTTCAGACATATCTGGCACCTGTACTGTTTTTCTCCCATGTGAGTTCTTGTATTTTCCATCAGGCTACTCATATTTTTGATGATTTCTCTGTTTTTTTTCTTCTAGTATTGGGTTCTTTGATGAGCTCCCAGTTGATCTGCTTAAGAGGAAGCAGTTTCTGAAGTAGATTACGTCTGTGTGGTTTTTAAAATGGTTCCTATGTGCTTCTCCAATCACTGGATTCTAGACAAAGTTGGGATTTGTATGGCTTTGATAAGCTGTGTCCAGTTTCTCACAATATAGACGACTTCACTTCGGTTTGTGTTTCAAGGTATTTGCCTGCATGAAAAGTTTCTGCAACTGTTGTAGTCATAGCCTTTCCAACGCCCACGGTGTTCAGTTTCTCACATTGTCGACGACTTCATTTAAGTTCGTGTTTCAGACGCTTACAAGATGAGCTCATGCATGCATCAACTATGAGTAGCACTTATTTTTCGAGTAAAGTAAACAAAATTAGTCACAAAGAAAAGATTTTATGTCGAAATACTGAAGCTATCCATCCTTTGTATAACAACATATTTTTATGCTATTGTTCAATTTGATTTTAACCGAAGATGAAATGGTTGTCTGTAGCGAAAGTTGTAGTCAAATAAATCCACTGTGATGTTCTTGATGAAGATTAATGAGATGTAGATCTTGTCTTACAACTGAATTTTGAAGCTCCACAGAATGATGCTTGTATTCTTCATGTACTTGCTAAAAAGGAGAGGAAAATGTCAATATTAATAAGTTTTAAAAGATTGAACATAAATTCTTTACTGCTCGTTTAAGTAGTCTTGTTCTTGATTCGTAGTTGAGTGACTACTTAGTAATGACAAGGTACAATCCAGGAAGTGTTTAACTAATTTTCTGATAAGAATTTCTCTTCCTTAAACTCTTAATATTAGAGCTCTGTCTCAACTCAGGCATGAAACCTGGACTTAAAAGTCAAATAAAATAAATACCAATTTTAAATCACACCATCTCAAATCTTCACACTAAGTCCAAAAGTAGCACAGCTAAAATTTGGTAAATTTATTAACAGGTTACCATATTATTTTATAGAAGACATGATTTAAAACTCAAACTGAAATCAAGCACTTTGGGGATAAAAGGGAGAAATGTCTTCAATGTTCGGTGTTTAATAAATGCAATAGCTTAAGTGTAGCTCCTTCTGGAGCTTTGCAACTGGATACTTCCATATGGGAACTTATCCGGCAAGGACTTGGTCGTACATTATACACTGCTTGCACAGGAAGACCACGTGCATCCAGTATGATGAGCTTTTGTCCTAAATATTTCCCCAATCCAAAGAGCCAGAAGGACAAACCATGGAGAACATCAACTCTCGTAAGCAAATAGTGGGAGGAAGAAAACAGGAAGGAAAACAGGAAAACACATCCTTATCTATCCCAAGCACAATGAACACAACAACAACGAATAAAATAAACAAGGTTATCGAGATTCCTCAGACTACCATGGGGAGAGTTGCATTTGGCAGGAGAGGTAACAGGGATTTTTCGGTCGTCAACCAGCAAAACCTCTGTCCAAAAGCAAAATCATATGAGGATATGTACTTGCTGGAAGTTGCTGCTGCTGCAAAGGACTGTTGTAGATTGTGTCACCAGCATCAGAAGACATGAGGACAGAATCATGGTTGTCAGATTAAGGGCAGAACCAGTTAATGACCTGCGAAGATGCAGTAAGAGATGCAGGTCTGGTGAGTCTGTATGGTGGATCAGATAAATGCCGTATTGGTTGTGGAGAGTCTCATGAAGGTCATACGATTTGCAGATGCCCAGGCAATGGTAGCAGGTACCAATACTGGACTACAGTAAATAATGGATGCCCTGAACAAAACATCTGTGTATATTTCATTGTTTTCTGGGCCGATTATTCACCACATTTAGTTAAGAAATCTTTTGGGTAGAATCTGAAATAATTTCCATGCTCATAATTTTATATTCACGAACGATTAGAAAGAAGTACTAAACAGATCTGAGATCATGTCCTGCCTATGTCAGGTTTATTTCATATGACTGAAATCTACCATCGCATGAGTAAATTAGGACCACATCCAGTTGATTTAGATCTTTGGGGAAATTGCATGCTGAGATACCATGCAGATTTTACAATTCACCGGATGAATTCAACACTATTTAAATTATGAATGTATCCAATCGCAAGCAGCAACTAATGCTAACAAGCGATGGGTCGATTCCCCCAAATGACACAAGCCTTTCATCTACGTAAATGATGTTAATTAAGTTATATTCAGCGAGGTGTAACTTATGTATAATCTTAATACGTATAATTAGAATATTAATGTTAACTAATTAGAAACAGCACCTGACATCCAGCACTATAACGGTTATAAAATTTAGTTTAGGTATTTTGGGTTTATGTTACGGCTTGGAGGCTAAGAAGAGAAATTACACACCTCATAGGATGAATTAAATCCTAACCACTTGACAGCCGTGTGCAAAAACTGCTGATGTGTTAAGGATCGGTTTAACTGAACTCAGTTACGCAGAAAATGGTGAAGTGGATGGTTGTATCCACAAAGTTTCACGTTGCTAACTCATTTGGTAATGAACAGTGAGGTCGAGAGGTCAAATTCGATTGAACTTCTGCGTTCAAATAGAAAGGTCTGAAGATAGATCTTCAATTAAACTTCAATGACTGTTTGAAAGCGACGTTTCGTTTGAATCACACGTCGAACTATTATTTGTGGTATGATCACTGCAGCGACGAGAGTGATCTGAGTTCGAACTGTATAAAGCGAACTATCAGTCATAAGTTGACTGTGCGTATCGACGAGTACTTCGCAAAGAACATTGTATTCAGTACATCGAAATTATCTTCTTAAGGACGATCTGAAATACGAAGCCAACAAGTGTATCTTCAACAGTTGCAAAAATGAACGATGGAAAGAAAGGATTCATCATCATCAGAAGAATCTACATGGAATATTCCTTTGAAGGACATACACACATCGGTTGCGTGAGAATCTTTATCTCATCAGATTCTACGGGGTGGTTAGATCTTTAGTCATAGTGCATTAAAACATAGTGCATTAAAACATAGTAATTAAGTAGTCAGGTGCTGTCTAGGTAGGGGCAAGGAATAGATAAACACTCATTAGAATAAATGGACATTATCAGGAAACATAAGGTAAAAATTGTTGTTATAGGCATGCTTTGTTTGTCTTGAAACATTGATACAGACTTGAATTGATGTAAATATAATTAAATATATAACTTCAAATACATCCATGGAAGATTCTAAGTAAGTAATCTTTTATTAGTACAAGACAAACGCTCATACTTTACAACCACAATACATGTGGCAAGACAGCAAATAAAACACAATATCAGTAAGACAAAAAAGCAGCAGTATTATATACAATTTCATAATGTCTGATTTACATACATATCTATAATTCTTAATTCAATCATTTGACATTGCTTATTGGTATCTAACTTAGGGATTTAGGATTGATTTAACTTTGGGGGCTTAACAAGCGATCGTGGGTGCCGATCTGCACTAAGCTTTCTACTATATTAGAAAGGCATCACAGGTGTCACTTGGAGACTGAAAGAATTACGCAACAGTTCCAGTGTCCACTGCCAGCTAATATGTAGCTAAAAAACACTGCAGTACCACTTAAAACACTGCACCTACATCATCCCAGTTTTAATATTACTAGCAGATTCCTTGCATGCTTCATTTAACTGACATGTTAAAGCAATACTGTTGTCAAAATTTCAGATAATATCCTTCATATATAAACTAAAAATTTATTATTGTACTAAGATAAATAAACTATATGCATAAAACTCAAATTAAAATTCTTAAAATTAAGAAAACAAGCATATTGCTATTTGGAATTATGCTAACATACAACCTTCCCAACACTAAATACTTATAAAAATTATTATTTAATTCATTCATTTCCTGTCAACATTCTCTCAGTAGGAAAAAATTGAGCTCATCAAGTCAGTAAATAAATCACAATCATCTGTAGGCTATCTATCGCTTGAAACGATATCCACAGAACATGTAGCAAAAATCAACCCATACATATGCAGAAGTAATTGCAAAGCGCAACATTAATTAATTGCCCGACTTTATATTGCTCATTAACGCATGCTGCCCAACGAGTTACTAGAAACGATGAATGACAACTGCGTCTAAAGACATTATAGCGATCTAATGGAGACTTGTCAGAATGGCTTTCTAGTCATTGTCTACGGGGGAATAAAAGTATTAAGCTCCAACCATAATATTAGCAACTCTTTAATTTACTTAGCTGTTGTTAATTAAATGCGTTTGCACACTAAATTATATGAAGAGAGTTATAGAATCTAAGCATGTTTGCAGTCTTGTTGTCAAGACCTTAAACCTCGAGACCAAGACCAAGACCTTGAACCTCAAGACCAAGACCAAGACCAAGACCTTGAACTTCAAGACCAAGACCAAGACCAAGACCTTGAACCTCAAGACCAAGACCAAGACCAAGACCTTGAACCTCAAGACCAAGACCGAGACCAAGACCCAACAAAAATCACAGTCGTATCCAGACTTCTATTCCTTACTAAAAATTGTCCAGTCGGACTACTCGTTATTTTAATGAAAACATGAGTTTTTTCTTTTATTCAAGCAAAACAACTCTAAATGGAGACTGCAGAGCATTCCGAATTCGTATTTACAAAAGTCCTTCATGCGAATTGTTATTCCAAATGCCCGTTGAATTTTATAAAAACCAATTTGCTCAGAATTTTCTGACCAAGACGTAGGTGGGGACTCATAAAAATTCTGCCATGTGAAAAAACACGGTCTACAAGTGCTGAAATCGCTAGCACACAAAGCAGCTTTTCAAGAACCGGATGTAAATGTACAAATTAATATATGAGTCTGTTTTGAAATCATTCCATGGTAAATAACCGGAAGTCAAAATAATTGTCCAAAACAACAGTGAAGCCTCATTCACACCGTGTAAATACTAAAGCAAAAACTGTATGAGTAATTGTTGGATAAATTTTTAAAATTCTTGCGTTTGTTAAAATTAATGACTGTTCATATTGACAAAAGTCTTGGTCTTGGTCTTGCAAAACCAAGACCAAGACTTTGAACCTCAAGACCAAGACCAAGACCAAGACCTTGAACCTCAAGACCAAGACCAAGACCAAGACCTTGAACCTCAAGACCAAGACCAAGACCAAGACTTTTAAAAACGAACTCGAGTGCACTCGAGACCAAGACCTTGGTCTCGAGGACAACAAGACTGCATGTTTGGCATTAACTCGAATTTCGCAGTAATCTGGTCAATACTGTCCTCACCACAAAATGGCGTGCGATGAGAGTTTCATTACTAGGACAAGTAAACTGGAGTTTTTGAAAGTATGCCCTGTCATCTAGCGAATTCATTTTAGCCTGTTAGAGCAACTAAGATACAATACAATACAATACCACTTATATTTATAACGCGCCTTAATAAAACAGTCTTACTCAAAGGACGCGTTACAATGCAGTGGTTAATTATAGTACTTAGAGAATAAATGAGTTCTAAGGTTAGTTTTGACAGTGTTTATTGAAGTGGATCTTCGAACTGAATATGGCAGAGTTCCATTCAGCTGGAGCACCCACTTCAAACATCGATCCTGTTTCCAAATTGAAGATTTTATCTTTTGAAATATTATTAGCAGTTTACTTCTAAAATTGCAATTTTTGACATTTCAATATAACTAAGACAGAAATGAACCGATAATTGGAGCATATAGCGCGTTAACACAATTTGCAAATTGCCCTCTGTCAAGTGTCAACCCGTGATTTCATAATCTTCATATAACTAAGACGCTAGGCTAATTAAAGCTAAGCGCAGAGAACCAGCCTACTGGTAAGCACTGCATCGAGTCACATGAGTTAATTGTTGCTAATGAGGGTATAGGGCCTACTAGGCCCTAGCCGTCTAGCAGGGCATATTATTTTGACGGTGTAACCAGTGGACAAAATTATGTCCCAGTAGTTTTAGGATTTGTCCCAGTAGTTTGGGTGATTTGTCCCAGGTAATTATCTACTTTTAATCTTATATAACAATAATAAATTATTAACCTTCTAATTCGAAATATTCAACGAATTAAACACTATATGAAAATCAAATCGATGCACGCCATAAATACATAAAATAGTTAGGGGCCTAACACATGATACACAAGTCTACCTATAGGCCTATCCCTGGCACAGGCGCACACTAGACTTTTCCAGCAACCAATGGCTGCCTACGTAAGCTATTGGCTGCCAAGATGTCAGTGACTCCACATTCTATGGAAGTAGAACGAGTGATCTCTCACTATTCGAGAATGATCCATCGACTGTCAGTGTATTTGGATACCGGTAATGATCGTTATTGATATCACTCAATGGAGTGGGGCACTGCATATTTTGACCCGAGACCATGGATGCGTAGCCAAATTCCATATAGGGCCTGCTAGCAAAGACAGACGCGAAGGACATTCGGATGATCGGATCCGTACTTTCACGCTACGCAGTTCCACAGTACCCTCCTGATCTTACCATCTGGGAAGTTGTTGTTATCGAACCATGTCTTGACTAAAACAGTAACGTAATAGCTGACTTATACTATAGTTACATTCTACAAGGGTCCACCCACCAAACAAACATTTATAGAATGTTACTTGTTTTCTTTGCGTATCTAAATTGGAAAATAAAGTTGGATGTGTTTGCTGAAGTTAAAGCCATCATTGTTTGCTGTAGCTGCAGCTCCTCAACTGGGTCACAGACACTCAGCCCGTTCAAGAGCAGCGTCCGGAGGTCGAGGGGGCAAGACCCCCACATTTAACAGTTGGGGGACTGTAACGTGACTACTACTAATTACCTTATTAGTAAGTAGGCCCCTTATTTGGTGATCTCACTTAGGGGCAGACACTGATTTTGTGCCTGGTTACTTGTTAATTTATCGTTGCTCTGAGCCCCGCAAATAATCCATATCGTATAGGCCCCCTATTGTTCAATTGTAAAGTCAATCTGAGTATTTGTTCGTGTATTTGTTAAATATATTTTAAAAGAGATAAATAGTCAAAGTTAATCGTCATACAACAATTTAATCTAATAAGGAAAATCTACTAGTTTTTTATACAACCTTATCTTACTTAGGCCTATGACCACCACGTCTATAATTTATTTTATATAACAACTAGGTCTTATGTATATGTGTATTAAGTTACCCTCCCGTGAATGCTGAGTCAGCTGACTTTCTAGGCATGGTTTTTCGTATGTAGAATTCATTGAAAACGTCTCTTTCATCTATAGATCGGGCCATTTTGAAGTATTTTTCTCCCATTCTTTTCTCGTGTAGACGTAGATTGGTGTAGATATTGATTCGTCTGATCTTCCGTCGTTGAATTTGCGTTTGCAATTCCCAAGACACAAATGTTCGACCAAATAATGTTGATTTCACTAACTTGTTGAAGCTATTCGATAAATACGGGGAAGGTGACCGTTCGATAACATCAAGGAACTGTCCGTAAAATCTCAATTCCCGGCATCCGTGTTTGGTTACTTGACTCCGTCATAGTTACTCCCGCGGTCTACCGGCAAATATCAGTCCCGGGAATCAACCGAACGATCCGACCGTGGTCTGTTCAGGTGTTCAGGAAAGTCCCACAGTGGAAAATGAATACACAGGTCTGTGTGAAATAAACTCAAATTGCACCTAAACTCTGGAAAGAACTTCCTCCCGAATTCCGCATTTTCTCAGTTCCTCCACCAATACCGCCACTCACTCATCGTCATGTACCTCGGGCTCCTCTACTCATCACGCCATAGGCTTTCCACTAATTAAAATCAGCGCTATGAGCAAATAAAATCTGAATCAACAATTAAACGTTCAACTCTTATTTGCATAAACAATCAGACGATTCTCTGTATGTTAATTCACAATTTCTACTTAAATGTAGGAAAATTAACAATGTCCTTGTATTATTTCGCAAAGTACTTATTTAATACACACGATGCGAACAGTTCGATTATAATGTATCGTGCGCTACAAAAACCCACGATAAACTACACAGTTTAAGTTGCGCGACTGAAACTCACGTCTTTCTACGCTACAAATTAAAATAAAACGATAGGCCAACAGAACCGTTATCACCGGCTCTCCTTCACTTACCGATACCTCAAAACCAAAAACAACTATTGCAAGAATCGTATTTTCGAGATTCTGCACAAAGTTACAAGACAATTGCTATTTCAAGCACAACAGCTTCAATCAACAACGAATAACAGTCGACTGGCGCGCGAATAAGCTGCTCTGTGCCTTAAATAGACTCCGTTTCGCGCCAAAGCCCGCGAAACCTTCCCGCGCGACTTCGACCAATCACAAACGATCCAGCAATGGCGCGCTTCACCCTGATTGGCTGCTCATTCTGCTTGGGCGCCAAGCTATATTTGCTCTGACTGTCTCTGTCATAGGCATTTATAGAGCGCACTATTGAATATTTCATAAAACAAACCAAAATTCAATGAAGCGAACAATCCCGTTCGTCACATAAATATTGTTTCAAGTATTATCTACACGTTTTGACTAGCATTACCAAATGCTTACCAAATAAAATAAAATTGAACCGTAACACGTACAAATAAAAACTTATCTGGATTGACTTACGATCTGAGTCTTCAGTCGTTTGCTCGTTGTTACTGGATTCAGCTGGATTCTTTTGCATGACGTAAGGGAATGATCTATGATCTGCAGAAGAACAAACATAATAATTGAAACATAATAAAAGTCAACATTGCAAGAAACACCAAACGACGTCTGAAAAAAACCGAACGAGAATAATAAACTTAACTTCGATTCCAAAAGGAAATGCCTAGGTAAAAAGTTTGAAACGAATATTACAGCAAATAGATTACTTATAATTATATTCATATTTAGGTATATAATAAGCGATGCAAGCAATAATAACGAAAAGAATAATGGAGTCTTTAACATGACGTCACAATATTAAATACGCAGTATTTAATAGTGTGACGTCGTAATATATGATGTTAAAGACGCCATTAGACGCTGAAAGGCCGTATAAGACCGAGTTGCAGTAATCAATTCTGGAGATGACTTTAGGGCCTGAACTAGTGTGCGTAGACATTTTTCATTTTCCTGACTTGCCGAATAGGGCCTACGTCTAAGATGGAAAAAGCAGGATTTAGTTATGGAGGAGATTTGCATCGTATTCTTCAAAAATAACGTTTTGAAACTGGTCAAACCTAATTTTTGCTCGCCTTATGTTATTTTGAAAACGCCGATTTTGGACTTTACTGACTATCGTTAACCGATATAGGTGCAGTTTACTCCACTGATGTTAACATTTAATATGTATGAGCAAGTGGAACACTCGTGAATCTGGGGCTGAGTAGAGATTAAAACTGCTGCTGAATTTAAAATTTTCATGATGATGATGATGATGATGATGGTGATGATGATGATGATGATGATGATGATGACGATGAGGAGGATGATGATGATGATGAAGATGTTGTTGATGATGATGATGATGATGATGATGATGATGATGATGATGGTGATGGTGATGGTGATGATGATGATGATGATGATGATGATGATGATGATGATGATGATGATGATGATGATGATGATGATGATGATGATGATGATGATGATGATGATGATGATGATGATGATGATGATGATTATGAAACTGAAGATATTAGAGGATTTATTGTTTTCTTTACATTCATCTCACATAGGCCTAGACGGTCCTCTACTATTTTCATCAAAGAATCAGTTCATTCAAATTAGGCCTATCCATTCCTTCAAATTAGGAAATCCGCCTATCTGTGAACTGAGTGCGTCATGTTGTAATAATTGAAAAAATTATCAACTTACATAATAACCGTTGTACGTCTGTCTGTCTGTCTGTCTGTCTGTCTGTCCCGTAAACAAACACTATTGTGACGTCACTATACTGCCGACTTGGCGACGGTTGTCTTGACGGTTGTCTTGACGACGGCTATAGGCCTATAACATGACGTTATAATAATAATTGTTTTTATATACCGTGATTTTTCACGGGTTTACAGCTAGTTCTTCTACAATGTCTTATGAATTGCGTAAACTTCAAAGTCTAATAATTGGGTAGCGTAGGACTGACAAGTAGGAGAGTTTCTTGCTGATGAATCGAGTCTAGGCTCATTATTATAGGCCTACACAATTAAGGTTATTTTCTCCATCTTTATAATACGTTAGATACAGTAACTTTCGAAGACGCAATTCTTTAACAACTGAACTGTAAAGTTACAGACATAGGACCCATAGGACCCATAGGCCTACATTGAAGTGGAATAAGTTCGAGTTAACTTCCTGTGTTCTCTTCTTTCACGTACAATATAAACCTTGCAATTATGACTAATCTCTGATTATCTGCGGAGGCCATAATGACATTGTGTGCTAATTACTCTCAAAACAATTTGAAATACTCTCAAAGCAATTAAATCAGTATTTTTACGCAATTTTACCACAGTATAAATAATTACACAGTACGCCGACTCCCGGCCGATGCAGCAGTCAGAATGTGTGACCGACCGCATTTTGAATATGAGCTTTTACACGTCGATACGCCGGAACCCAACCCATCAAATATTGTTAAACGTTACAACAACATCGAGGACTAGGCCTACACGCCGATACACCGGAATCCATCACATAAAATATTTTTTAAACGTTACAACAACGTCGAGGACTTCATTAGAATTAACAATATTATTTTTAACGTTAATTTCAGCTTAAATCTATAATTCAAAAGCTCAGTTTCAAAATGGCGTCACCCCAAAAACTAGTCAACAGTTAGCAATGGGAGTCGACGTACTGTGTAATTATTTATACTGTGATGTTACGCCTATCAGATCTACGACTAAATAACACCTCTTGCACACGATAGAATCTCCTTGGTCACGTGTTGCCTAGAAATATAACGTCACTAACATCAACGACCAAGGATTCCTTGATCAACGACATTGCAAGAGGTAACTTTAAAATTTTAGCGTCAGCAAACTATAGTTATTCGTTCGTTTCTGCAGATCTATCAACTTTTTCTTCTCAGTTGAATATCCTCGTAATTATATTATCAGTGGAAACTTGCAAAACTTGCGTACTGGACATTAGCATATCTATTATCTAACGTCTTTAACCAAATTCAGTCTTGGATGGTAGAAAACATTGTTTTAACACGCTGAGAACACCAACAATTTATTTTAAAACCTACCTAATTTTGCTTTATTGAAAATGATAAAGATCGATAAAGAGCTCCACTGAAAGAGGGCATCGAGGCGGAATCTAAGCCCTACGCAAGGGCCAACAACCGGCAATGCCCCAACAACGATAGCGATTTCATTTTCTTAGCCTCAGTTTATAGAGGTGGGTAGCCAGTCCTCTCCCTCGCCGTCTCATCTTCATTATACTGAGTTGGCTAGGGCAGCAGATGGAACAGAAATCTCGAACCAAATATCTGTCGTAGCGGGATTTGCACTCCAGACCCCTCATAACCTTACTTTTAAATATTCCTTTTTAACGGGCATGTTTAACGAGTTTATCTTTGCCGTTTTCAAGCTATTCGTAATTAGTGAGAGCTATCTCATTTTATAATGCTTCCAGTAGGCTCTTGTTAAATTTGAAGACACGCTGTTAACGCTGAGCATTATGTTTCTTCTTGACAGGGAAACTATAGGAACTAGCAGTCATAGCTTCAGAAATCTTCATTGAAGTCGAATAGCCTTTAGTCCAAGTGTGGGTTTGGAAATTCAATTGAAAGTGCAAACAAGAAACGATGCAAAGTTCTCAACTATGTCACACATCATTTGTGCTGGATGGTCACACAAAAGAAACTATGAAAAGTCGCTTCAAAGAAAAGACACACGAATGCGATTTATGTGAGAAAGTGTTTAATTACACCTGTCGCCTAAAGACGCACATGAGAATCCACTCTGGTGAGAAACCCTACCAATATCAGTTACGTAAACATAGATATTCCCATTCTTCTTACTTAGAAGATCGTATTAGAAATCATACTGGAGAAAAACCACACCTTTCCCTAATATGTAAGAAAAGATTTGCATACTCTTCATGCCTGAAAACAGACGCTAAGACCCACACTGGAGCGAAACCTATTAAATGCCTGGTATGTCAAAAAAGATTTTCAAGGTCGTTCAGTCTACATAGTCATATTAGAATCCATACTGGAGAAAAACCATACCAATGCCAATTATGTCCGAAATCATTCACACAATATACTCGCCTACAGGTTCACAAAAGAACTCACACAGGAGAAAAACCATACCAATGTCAGATATGTAAACGAAGATTTTCCCAATCTTCTCATCTACGAGTACATATCAGAACCCATACTGGAGAGAAATACAAGTGCCAGTTATGCTCGAAAGCATACACACGCATATCTGGTCTCAAGGCTCATATGAAAGCACATTCTGGAGAGAAGCCATACCTTTGCCAGTTATGTCAAAAAACATTCTCACGCACTTCAAATCTGAGAAGTCATGAAAAAACACACTCTGGAGAAAAATCCTACCTTTGCCAAATATGTCAGATAACGTTCTCATGGATTTCAAATCTAAGAAGTCATGAAAAAACACACTCTGGAGAAAAATCATACCTTTGCCAGGTATGTCAGAAAACGTTCTCATTTATTTCAAATCTGAGAAGTCATGAAAGAACACACTCTGGGGAAAAATCCTACCTTTGCCAGGTATGTCAAAAAAAGTTCTCATGGACTTCAAGTCTGAAACGTCATGGAAATACCCACTCTGGCGAGAAGCGGTTGTGTTTGTAAAAGATCATTCTCGATTCTACAATATTATTTTAGAATCCATACTGAAGAAAAGCCATGCCAATGTCAATCATGCCAGAGAACAGATTCGTGAAATTCTTTTCTTGAGAGAAGCAATAACATTATTTCTATTTGAGCTTCATATAATGTACATGATCTCAAGTCCGAGAGCAGATGAAACCCATGTGGGTTTATTGTGTATACGTTTCAGATGTAAATAATGGTATTTAAGTTTTACATGATTGTGTTATAACGCTGCCATTGCAAAACACTTGATCATTCCTCCAGTCTAAACGGTCAGCTGGGATTCATAGTAGATGAACCATATCTTTGCTAGTTATGCCTGAAACCGTTCTAATGCTCACGAAACCATTTCTGTGTCAGGGTAATAACAAATTTCGATTATCCAGTCAATAAAGTTATGTTAAAAGCCATACTGAATATAACTCTTCCTCGGCCAGTTATGCCTGAAGGCATTAGCAAGATATTCTGGTCTGCAGGTTCAGAAGGGAAAATACATTTAAAAAACCTAAAATGGCCGTCTTATCTGAAATAAATTGAATAATCTATGTAATCTTGAGGATCATGCCAGATGCCAGAGAAAGTTATAATTGTTGAGGGTGAAAAGTAATTTAAAGGAGGATATTACAGATGCTGAATATGTGTTGGTGTATTCCGCATGATGAAGAATTTAGAAAGCTGTTGTTGCTCTAGATATCCTCCTCCCAGCGTTTCTGATACATGAAAGACAATGATTATTAGGTCATTCAAGGAGAATTGCTTCTAACAGAAAGATTAAATTGATATACCGGTACAGTTTAAGTTTTCGATGATTGTGTTATATATTAACAGCTAAAAGAAATGAAAAGTTGCGTTATGATATTGCTGGCTTGGACTGTACTATTACAATTAATGTTTTCTTCTGCATTCATTTCCGTTCAGTTGCACTTTAAACGTTTCAGTAGTTCTCGCAAAATCTACGAAATAGAAAAGTAAAATAATTTTTACTTCCAATCGGTTTAGTTTAATTCACTTTTAGAATATTGAAGTTATGAAAGTGGTCTAAAAAGGCAATGATTCTTACAAAAATGGAGGAACTTTCGGCAGTGTTGAGACGAAATATCCCAAGTTTTGTGGATGGTAAAAGGATATTTGAATATTACAAAAAAGATTATCTTACCATATTGAAATGAATGAAGCGTACTTGTTCCAAGAGAACAAACCGAGTCTCGACCAAAACGGCAACTTCTGAAAATATCATGTAATGATCGAAGCAGCAGAAAATGGAAGTGTTCAGTTGCTCAATGTGTATTAATTATACGATTGATAGTAAATCATAATTGCTGTATTCAAAGCAAAGAATTTCAATTATGGGAAGGAACTGACCAAACACACTTTAGGACTTGTCGGTCATGTTTTTGACATTTCATAAGTATTTTTAGTTCAATTATACGTCTGTCTAAGTAGGCACCTAAATTTATATTGAGCTGTTTTAGTTTGCCGTGATTATATTCTGCATTCTTTGTATTCTGCATTCTTTGTAGGATCAAGGATCCTTCTTTCTGTTTCCTCGTTGGTTTTCACTCTGAATATTTCTGCTTGACTACACACGTGTACTGTGCATTGTGTACATCCTACATTTTGGAAACATTTCAGGCTTGATTAAGGAATTGTGTGACTGTCTTTGTAGGCCCTTATACTACTTTTCCATGGATCCTAATATTTGCAATTCAAAGTCAAGGCGTCAAGACGTTTCCAACACACGTCATTCAGAATGACTCTGTCAACAGAAAAAGCAAACGATGCGGCAAAGGTCAAATAGGTCAACTTTGTCAGAACCGGTTATGGTTCAAAGCTCTAAGAGTTCCAAAGAAACGCCCTGTTGGATTCTTACCACCTATCGTATGGTGTCGCAGGTAGACAGTGCCAGTGGGCGGCTTGAATAGGTAGCGTGAGCAAATTGTTAGAGATATAGAAAAAGCAAGGTCTCTTTGGTTCATTGTTCTGTCTCTGGTTTAATATAGTAGACCTATCCTCAAGATATTTGAGACTGAATGTGTGAAGAAAAGGCAGCATACTTGAATACTTCGTAATATATGAACATCTGAATAAAGTTATACAAATCGCACTATTAGCTTCCATAGATACCGGTACATATTAAGAATCCAGTGAGAGTAAACACTTCTGGTTTAGACACAGTCTGGCCCTCTGCCCAATAATACCCTTCCAAGCGACAGTACAGCGCTTGGCTTATTATGGTCAGCCTGGGCAACACCAACTACCCAATTGGCCGATGTGAAAATCTCACAAACTGAAATTCAATTCCTTTCAATAGACGTTTGATATTTCCTTTAACCTGAGAAAACATATTTCTTCAGCAACAAGTCTGTGGTTCAGTTTATAATTAGTTTCTATAATTTTAGTCCTACTTAGCACCATTAAATGCATCCCACACGTCCAGGGGCGTAGCAAGCTTTTCATAGGCCCGGGTGCAGAGGGAACCGTATGGGCCCCTGTTTGGCCCTATGAGGCCTGTAGCCTTGCGTTCTTAACAATATTGTTGTGAACTCATGCGTATGTCATCCACCATCTAGGCCAAATACCTAAATCAAGGTCTTAGGTCATAGTCATAAAATTGTGTTTACAATATTTCGCTATTATACAGATAAATCAACCATCAATAACCAAAATTAGTTATTCCGTTCACTAACTTCTCTGTAGGCCTGCTAGTACTACCAAGGGCGTCCGGAATAGAGGCAAGGAGTCCTTTGCCATCCAGGAATTTGCGGAAATTTTACAAAAGTAAAATCCTTTGATTACTATGATTATTACAACAGTCCCAACACAATTTTCAATGCGAAAAAACAATTATTTACAAACGCCAGACGCCAAAAAGTGGATGCAAAGTCGCAAACATATTTAAGACATAAAACATTTCCAGTCATTTTGGTCAATCAGTGGTCAATATCATTCATGCGATATATGAATATTACATAGGCCTACCACTACATAGACGAAAACTCTTACAGTCTTAAACATTTACACTCATGCAGCGTCATTTTTTACCGTCCAGAAATTCTTAAACCTTAATTATTTCACACATTTAAATTCAGATAGTTACATTTAGAGCTTCTCATTAGTGTAATATTATTAATATTATTAATATTTCCTTGTTTACTGCTTAGCCAAAAAATAGACTCAAATGCGTCTATTGCGTCCGCGTGCTGGCGCCATTGATTATACGTAAATTTCTTGACCATTATATATTTTTTAAGTTGGCACGTGTTCTGTGTTCATGAATTGTTTTCAAAATAGTTTTCTATTCAATGCAAAAGCGTCATTTTGCACCCCCCCCTACAAAAATTGCTGCGGACGTCCATGCTGTTTGTTTGTGTACGCCCTACAAAAACTAAACAATGCCATTTATATTTAAGCATGCAACTCACTTACAGAAGAAACACGAATGCGAAAGAATGAGACGGATAAATCACAATGTTATAATTTCAGTTATTTCTCAATCGAATTTAACACGTGTCACGTTGTATATTTACTCACTTATAGCCTAGTACTTAAAACACTGCCACCGTAAAAGAGTTTTCTTTCGTGCCATTATTCAGCAAAAATGTCAGTCATCTTCGCAACGTTGCTTATCCTTGCACGCTCATTCTCAATAGATATAGGGTTACCATATGTCCGGGTTTCCCCGGATATGTCCTCTTTTTAGGCCCCTGTCCGGGCGTCCGGGCGGATTTCCAGAAGTCGGGCGTTTGTCCGGGTTTTCCACTCTACAATTTCTGGCGTGGAACCCTGAATGGTGGACCCATACTTTCTTACTGACTTACTTGCGGCTACAGGACAAGATCATGATAAGTCGACAACCTATAAACAGTGTGATTCTCCTTACAGATTTTATTTTAGTTATAGCTACAGTTATAGTTAATGGTTTTTCATTTTAGTTATAGTTACAGTTATAGTTAGCATTATTTTTTTAGTCATAGTTATAGTTATAGTTATTGGGCTTTTATTTTAGTTAATTTTAGTTAGTACTTACAACTGGCCCCAATAGCGCTCCGCCTGGTCCCTATGGGTTCATTGATTAATATTTATGTCAGAAAATTTTAGGCAGTTTTTGATCTCCTCCCCCTTGTCAACAACTGTCAAGCATTGAAGGACCCCCTAACAAAATTATGTCAAAGAAAATTATCCCACCCCAGAAAATTTCTATGACTCTAACAAAGGCAAGAAAATGTATTTGCCGAAAAACAAAATGTTGTTCTTCAGATTTGAATTTTATACTTAATGGCTACGTACAATAGGCCTAGGCCTACATGTGGATCACTGTCTGTCACAGATATTTAATGGATTTTCCGTTCAAAAATGCAATCTCGTTTTCATTTAAATCTGTAGGCCTATTCTATCTGGTTTTTATTATGAACATTTCTAATTTGAACGTGATAACGTTTTCTATAATATTCCTTTTAACATAGAAAATTAAAATCAAGACAAGTTTCTCACTCTTTAATATTTACAACCGAAAGAAAAAAAATATCTTTCCATAAGAAAATCGAAATATTAGATTTTCGAAAAGAACCCATGGCAGGATCTTCGCAAAGAGAATGTGCAGCACATTTTCTCATATTAGCTAGGAACGGTAAACGTACTTTTAGCGTACCGTATTTAATTATTGGACGAAATGTCCACGTTCGCTTTAACGTATTTAATTATTGGAAGCTGTATGAGCGATGAAAATAGAATTCAAACTGGAAGCTGGATGAGCGGTGAAAATATAAGTCAAACTGGAAGCTGGCTAAACGATGAAAATGGAGATCAAACGAGAATCTGGATGTGCGAAGAAGGTAATCCTCCACGTTAGGTGCGTTAATTATATCTACACTCTATCATTGCCGTGGATGAGCGATGAAAACATATCATAGTAAAACTTGAAATAGAAGCTGGATATGCGATGAAAATGAGCTAAAACTGGAAGCTGGATGGATGAACGATTAAAACGTGTAATATTAAACTAAACTAGAAGCTGGAAGGTGGATGAAATAATTATTTACGCTATTCATTTTTTCGAAATCCTACCAATAATAAAATACGCTAAAGCGTACGTTTACCGCTAGGAACAATAAACAGGATAATTTAAAACGAAGAAAATATCGCGTTTTATTAAGTTACAAACAGAAATGAAGTGGATCACTCATAGAAACTTTCCGAATCTATGGTTGCTTTTGATTAAATTATTGCTGACGTCAATTTGTCTTGAACCCCTTGTCGAGAATTGTCAAATTTTTCATATTCCTTGCCCCATTTAGTTGATATAATTAATGGACCCCATGCATGGGTAATTTAAAGACTGCTCTTTTTCACGTTCTTATAAAGTCTCTAGGTATTGCACTTTTTATTTCATTAACGAAAATAGCATTGAATTTTCGTTAGTGTTATTTTCGTTATAGTTATAGTTAATGATATTTTTAGTTATAGTTATAGTTATCGTTAAAGAAATAATTTTTTGTTCGTTAACGAACATTTTCGTTATCGTTAGGCCTAACGTTAACGAGAATCACACTGCCTATAAAACGACTACGGTCGCCAGGTAGCGTATACCGTATACGCCGATATGATTCTGATTTTTTGTCCTCTTTTTCCTATGCGGAAATATGGTAACCCTAAATAGATAGCAGTGCACGATCAGAAAGCCTTTCCTGCGTGTGACATTGTGCTTCTCAAATAATTTTTCATGATTTTCAATTTTGAAAACGTGCGTTCCCATGATGTAAAGGAAAGAAGTAATGCAAGTGTGTCGACTGTCGAAACATTCGAACATCACAACTACTCAGTGCTTTATTTATGGAAAAAAGGTTCCTGAACGGAACAATAGGTTCCGGAACGGAATAATTATGGGCAGGCTAAAATCCCGAGAAAAACGGGAAAAGGGGTTGGGAGGTGTCTCAATGAACACTGAAAACAGTTAAAAACATTGAAATTAAATTAAAATAACTAAATTATTGTTTTTATTATTAAAATAAATAAATAATTTTAAGTACCTGAAAAAAGGTATCGGAACGCCGTTCCGGCTGAAAAAAAGCACTGCAACTACTAAATGTGTCACCAAACGAGAAGGAATGGGAATTAGATTAATTGTAAAAAGAATTCACTTTCAACTGTGGTAATACAAAAATTATCTAGTGTCCCTGTGGGCCCCTTAAGGTCGTGGGCCCGTGTGCCTTGCACCGCCTGCACATATGATAGCTACGATACGTCTGTCTACGCATAAGTTTTCAAATCTATAAAGTAACGCTACGGGAAGAGACCAAGTCTGTGGTTCATGGTTCTGCGCTCAAACTGGTCCTCGGTCTCACTCGGTCTGCTACAGGATTTCATCCTAGGTCATCTGCTTTCTATTCTTTATACTGCAGACCTAATCTTTATTTCATCACTCTACACACTGGGAATTGCTGCTCACCAGTATGCTGACGATTACTCGGGTAGGCTATATAATTTTGGCAAAAACTGCAGAGGCAAACTTCTTAGCTGAGAAATTGTTTGAGGTGCTTTGTGCGTAAATGTCATGCAACCGCCTCTGGCTTAATCCCAAAAATACTCAAAAGACCGGGCTGTGGTTAGTCTCATGTGATCTAGATTTACACTGCTCGTGACTAAGCTGATGCCCTGCGTTTGCATTACACTGCCCTCATACGAAAGAACCACGCATCTGCAAAAAGTTGATTTTGAGATAAATGCAAAAAACATAAATTGGTTATTGCCAAGTAGATCCTAATTTCATATTCATTTTTGCTTTTAACCAACATATGCAACAAAAAACTACCATTTTAAGGGGGAAATGAATTTTAAATATTTTTTCTCATAAATATTTTAAATGTCAGTAAATGTGTTTTTACTTAGATTTGAAGACCGACGACATAACCCAATAATTGCTAAGAACAACGCATCTGCATAAATTCGTGTTTTAGTGTCGAATAATTCAACAATTGACTCATATTTCAGGTCACATATATCAAACAACATAGGCGTAATGTGTGGGGGTACGAGGGGTACGCGTACCCCCACTATTTTTTACACGGGGGTACCGAACTCCCACTTTTTAAACAATGCCAATCAATATTTTATTATTGAGCCTTCCCTGAGATCGCAGTCTCCGCCCTGCTTCGTGTATGTAAGAAATTGGTATTCCCACTTTTTAGACCAAAGTTACACCTCTGGGATACTAGGGGTTCGCGGGATATACGTACCCCCAATTTTTTAACATTGCCAATCAATATTTTAGTATTGAGCCTTCCCAGAGATCGCAGTCTCCGCCCTGCTTCGTGTATGTAAGAAATTGGTATTCCCACTTTTTAGATCAAAGTGACACCTCTGGGGTACTAGGGGTTGGCGGGATATACGTACCCCCAATTTTTTTAACATTGCCAATCAATATTTTATTATTGAGCCTTCCCAGAGATCGCGGTCTCCGCCCTGCTTCGTGTATGTAAGAAATTGGTATTCCCACTTTTTTTAGACCAAAGTTACACCTCTGGGGTACTAAGGGTACGCGGGGTATACGTACCCCCAATTTTTTTGACATTGCCAATCAATATTTTATTATTGAGCCTTCCCAGAAATCGTAGTCCCTGCCTTGCTTCGTGTATGTAAGAAATTGGTACTCCACTTTTTAGACCAAAGTTACGCCCCTTGGGGTACTAGGGGTACGCGTACCCCTACTTTTTTACTGGGGGTACCGTACCCCTACTTTTTAAACCATGCCAATCAATATTTTATTATTGAGCCTCACAGAAATCAGTCTCTGCCGTGCTTCGTGTATGCATGTAAGAAGCTGATACCCCCACTTTCAGACCAAAGTTACGCCTCTGTCAACCATAATTTTAAAGATATGAAACCAGTTATATACAGCTTTTAAAATATTGGAATAGCTTATATTTGATCATATCCGACTATCAAACAGTCTGGGATAGTGAACATGTCACAGGACAGATGAAGAAGAATCACACTTACTAACCTGCATCTATTAGGTACACAACATCTGATGTCTTAATATCTTGCCAGAATTTTTTTCTATTTTCTGGCAACAGAACGGTCAGTTTAGAAACAGGCCCTTGTGTCATCTTTTTTCTCCCGCCTCAGTTCTTATATTTGGGTTTTGGACGCCTAATTTGCATATACGTGCAATTAAGATTATCATTACTGCATAAACAATTATGTAAAGAAAATTCTTCACACTGCTCACACTCCTCGTTACCCAGTTTGTAAATGAAATGTTCATCTGCTTTATCACATTATGGTCTAGAGATCATAACAGAAGACTACAACTTAATGTTTCGCTGTAAAGTCATTATACATTTCGGTAATAGAAATGTCTGATGGGAAGTACGCCTGTTTGGGCATGCTCCCGACGATAGTGTGATATGGTTCGATGAAATGAATCAATGTGTAATCGAATAAAAAAAACAGCCAGACGCATCCCACACCCTCTTTTACTTAGGCCTATCCTCTCCACACATTTTATCATATCGTCTTTCTGACTCTTTCAAGTTAAATCATAAAAACCTAAACCATGTAAGCCTACAAAACAATCTGGGTCCACCCGAATCCCCGAAATTAGATAAAATGCAAATTGATCGAATTCCCGAAAACAGTAGGCCTATTCTGCCAAGCGCTCGAATCCTGAAAACCAGTATGGATTAGCCGGACAATATCCTGTATAGAATATTTGAAAATGTATCAAAAAGTTAGATTTACGCAAATAACTTTGTTGTAACTTGGAAAATAGATTTCGGAGATCCGACGGGAATTAGGGTGTCGGGAATTCGCTAGGCACCCAAAACAATCACCCGCAGTCACAAACAAAGTAATGATAAATCATTCAAAAACATTTAAAACGTTTGAAATTACTATATTTTTTGTTGCTCAAATTTCACTTAATCTCACGGCGTGATGAATAATGAAAACCACCAAGACGGATTAAAATTACAGTCAAAAATAATTAATTATCGCTCAGATACGTAAAATTAAACGTAATAATTGTCGGGAAGTAGTAACTGCGCATGCGCGTGGCCACGTATCTGCAAATAGCGCTGTCTGTTACTAGCAAGAAACAACGCATGTCAGATGCGTGGTTCTTACTTAGTATTTGTTACGAAGTGTGCAGATACGTGGGTTTAACGAAGGCTGGTTCTCTATGATCGCATCAAGATAGGAGGTTCTTACTTCCTACCAAGGTGTAAGACCATTAATACATGCAGAAACTGCATCTAACTCAAAACGGCCAAATTTTCAGTTACGTGGTTCTTTCTTATGAGGGCAGTACAGTATAAAACAATTACAAAAACACAGGCAATTACGATTGCGACCTGGATGGGTAACCGGCGACTGCAGCTCCATAATTAGACTTGCATCATTTGCAGCTTCGCTCTGAAATGCCTCTTTCTCTACTTATAACCAGTGATGGGCAATAGTTAACTAAAAAGTTGCTAACTATTAGTTTAACTAAAAAATTTTAGTTAAGAAAGAAGTTTAACTATAAAAAAATAGTTTAGTTAAAACCATAGTTTAACTAAAAAATTTTAGTTGCTAACTAAAAAGTTTAACTAAAAAAATCAGCAATATGCAACTATTTTTCCACAGTGAACACTGAACACTGTCAGGAAAAAAACATTTTAACACTGCATGGTTTTAGCATTTACAGCCTGTGTTTTCAAATTCATACACTACTTACAGTGCACATGTAACTGTATGCCAGAACAGTACACATTGCATAGTTTGAAGGTGAAATTGTCATTGACGCTTTGCATTATTACAGTTCACTTAACGTCTTTTATTGCAAAAATGTTTGTCGTAAATAGTTGGAAAATAGTTGGAAAAAGTTTAACTACCTTTTTTAGTTTAGTTAACTAATTTCCAAAATCAGTTGCCAACTTTAGTTTAACTACTTTTTTTAGTTGGAAAATAGTTTTAGTTTAACTAAAAAAAAATTGTTTAGTGCCCATCACTGCTTATAACAGAGGAAGTAGGCCTACTAAAGAGAAACGCAAACTATATCTTGTGACGTCACATAATGGACGTCCATTATGTGACGTCAAAAGATATAATTTAAAGACGTTATTTTTGATTCAAGAGATTCCCTCACCGGTTCCTTCTTAAATTTTAATTTAAGGCTTAAACCATGTCGAAGAAACGAACATCAAGTGATCAATGTAATTAATTTATTTCCTCTTATTCGCAGATCCTAGTGCTTTTCTTAGGCAATGTCGAAGAAACGAACATCAAGTGAATCCAATGATGACCAACAAACGAATGATTGTAAGTAAATGCAAAGAAGTTTTTAATATTATGCTTTGTAGTCGGTTGTTATTTCAATCATCCAATCAATTTCGTATGAGAAAAACTTCGGATTGCTAATCGGAAACTAGGTGGCCAATCATTAGCACAGTTTACACTTTACAGTGTTTATCCATAATTGAATAACGACAATTAGGTCTTTACACGGCTGTGTTGCGGCCTCTTGATATTAAATTATATACAGTGATTTAGACTAATTGTTGCATTTAGGAATGATTTCTTTGTTTATTTAGTGGCAGTATTTCAACCGGACAACAATGCTAAACGTGCAAAACTCGCCTCATTGAGTGACACAACGGTAAGCATCATGCACTGAATTTGCGAGTTACGAGTCTTCGTAGGATTAGCACAGTAGTAGGCCCTACAGACAAAAGTCAGACATTTGTGAATTACCTGAACAATGTGTTTTGTAGTCATTATCCATGCATGCTGTCTAGTCACATATCCTCACTAGCAGTAAAGATTGTTTAAATTTCGCACAAAGACAGCATTTTGAGTTTATATGGCTCACATCCCTTAAGAGTGGTTTTCAACATAAGGTATAGAGTTAAAATCAACGGACGTCTAAGCGCTCGCGCTAAACCTTAGAGCCTGTCGTTGGTTTTCTTAGTCGTTGACTACTGAGCACATTATGCGTTGCGTTCGTCATGTGAGTCTACGATCGCTGCTCCTCCCATCATGCTGAGCGAAATCTGTGCAGCGACTGTGATACTATTCAATGCAAATTTAAGTCAGCACAAGGACGAATCACAGGGAGGAATTCGGTCATAACTGATATAGAAATAGTTATAAAATCTTGATAACTACTAAAACATCGTAATTAAAATGAGGAAAATTTATTTCGCTTAATTATATTAAGCAAGGCAAAATCAGTAAAACGATATTAAATTTGCGTCTGTGCTTACTAGGGTAACCGTTGAATTGAGCGCGCACATTTCGCCGACCTTCATCTCAGCGACCTCAATTCGCCGCCGCGAAACACAGCGCCTACACAATTCGCCGCCGCGAAACACAGCGCCTACACAATTCGCCGCCATTCATTTCAGCGACTCTTATGATAACCTATATTTTATTTTCAAACATAGCGACTACATTATTAGCCGCCATTCATTTCAGCGACTCTTATGATAACCTATATTTTATTTTAATGATGAAACTTTCAAACAGTTTAAATGTAACTTTAAGGGGAAATAATTCAAATAGTTATCAAATAGTTAAAGCTTAAATCGTCTGTTCAGTTAATCAGTTACATGTTAAGTAGGCAATAGCTAAACCTGCTACATGTTAAGTAGGCAATAGCTAAACCTGGAGGTTCAAGTTGTGCGAGATGCCACGCAAATCGTCCAGAAGCGGTCGATTGGCATAATCCAACACGATGTTTTTAATGCGTTCCGCTGTGCCTCTGTAGATACGACGACCGCCAGCAGGATTCCTACCGCCGATGTAGGCCTACTGCTCAATTGCCGTTTCATTCATGCTCTGCTCTTTCTTCAAAGCAGATATGAATTTCCAAATTGAAGGGTGATTAGCTCCCAGAAGTTCGCTGAAGCCCCGGTGCCATCCCTCGACCGCGTTGTTGGTCTTCGGTAGGTCACCATAAACAGCATCAACACAATTCCAAGAGGCGTGTGGAAATAGAGGTTCTGCTCAGCCTCCACGTCTGTTAGGTCTGCCAATCCAAGTGTCCTCAAAGTAATTGACGAGATCGCGAACTACCTCTTCGTGCTGCTGAAAAAAACGGTGAGTCCACAAGCTGCTCAAACGCTTGGACAGTATCTACGAGCGGCATGAAAGCTAGTGCTGCTAGCATCCTGATTGAAACGGCGAAATCTGGATCAGTTGTGTACATTTCCTGCAGGGTTGGGATCTGTTGTAGGCCTACGCGTCGCCATAGACATTGGCTGAAGTGGAAAAAGCATCCGTGCTGTTCCGCGTCGGGGAAAATACGTCTGAACGCCAATAGCGCAGCGTGCTCGAAGTCGGTCATTATGGATTGTGGCCTCAGATTGGAATTAAGGTTTTTCAGCTCGGTGAGGACCCGTACGTAACTGTTTGTGTTTCGTTCGGACATAAGAATGAAAGCAGTCGGGATGACGTTGTTGTATTTGAGCGCATGGATAGTGTAAATCTGAGTGAATAGTGGAGGTGTGGTCTTAAACGTACCGTCACAATACCAGTGAGGACATTGTGACATCAGGTCCAAGTTCCGCTGCGTGGAAAAAATAAGGGTCCGGTGTTGACCTGGCCCACTATCGTAAAGAAGGAAGTCAGATCCTACCGTTGTCTTCCGATAAGTTTCTGGCAATTGAAGGTCGTGAAGGCTCGTCGGCGTTGGGAGAGGTTCCCCAACAATTCGGCGTGCTCTCCGGATGGTCTGCTTGATGTGACGGATTGACGGTAGTTGAGCTGCCGTAGATGGTCTCACTTCACCAGAAGCACAGGCTACAATCTGGTGATTAGGTTCTTGGGACGCCAGAGCACGTTCTTTCATCTTCACCATGACTTTCCTGGCCTCGATGGTCGCGACGTCAGGAACATGATTGTGCGGAGTAGAGACCTTCACATTCTCCTCTCCAACCGTATGACAACGGCCACGACACTTAAGCCGGTCGCCTTCAGTGCACTTCCAGATTGTCTTCGTCTTGATCGTTTTCTCCTTTCGAAAGGTGAATCCATCGAGGATCAGCAGATCACCGCCCCTGCTACTCTTAACGTATTCGAGAGACATCTTAATGCTATAGACAGTTAGACACTGACTTAGACCTATCTCGTAGTAAACTATACTTCAATGTGTCCTCATTTCGGTTCATGCACAGGTTTTATAGACGCCCAACCCCGCCTTATTAAGAACAATTTTGCTTTGTTTTTGCTTTGAAGTTCTAGTCTAGAACACGTGTTGTTTACGCCCGGTATTTATCAACGCCGTTTTGAAGCAGCGCTGAAATGAATGGCGGCGAATTGTGTAGTCGCTGTGTTTGATGGCGGCGAATTGTGTAGGCGCTGTGTTTCGCGGCGGCGAATTGAGGTCGCTGAGATGAAGGTCGGCGAAATGTGCGCGCTCAATTCAACGTAAACCCATATTTCTCGTAGTACTGGTGGGAGTTTGTTCCAGAGAGGTGTGATAGCTATGGCTATGGAGCGATTTGCAAATTTTAATGAAAAGGTGACGGAAGGGCGGAGAAGTGTTAGGGCAGAATTGGAGCGGGTTGAGCAGAATGGTTGCACAGTGAACAGTTGACGGAGATAGGAGGGCTGAGAGGATTGGAGTGTGTTGTAGGTGAGTGATATATGACTTTATATTATATTCGTTCGGGTATTTTAAGTCCGTGGCACCAATCTCCAACCTAAAGCATGTTTAAATTTTAACTGCAGTTAGCTAAAACTACGTTTGAGGAAGTAGTTTGACATTTTTAAATGTTTTTTTTCTTTAGGAGTAATAAAAATCAAAGTGCAAGCTCGTAGTGCAAGGTATACAACGTCAATGGAAACACAGCTACTTCATCAAAAAATCGAAAATTTTCGAAACAGAACCAAACCGTGGTCACATCAAACTGATAAAATCATCAGTCAATTGAGGGAGGAAGGCATAGAAATCCTTAACTCTCAACTGGACAGACAGACTGTGGTCGTTTGGATCTCGTGTCAATTACAAGCAGCCATTGATCATATTCAGAAGCTGTACGAATCGAATCAGCTGAGAGATGTATTCTTTGAAAATATTCAACCATCTTATTCGACGGTGATCAACATCGACAGCAATCAATTCAAGAAAACCGTTGGCAAGTTCTAATGAATTCACTAATCATAAAGAAATAATATAACATATAATCAACATTATATGTCTTGATTTAATTAAATATCTGAGACAGCTCTGGTTAACAAAATCAGCCGGATGTTAAAACGGACAATCTATGTTAATTTATGTTAATAGAGTGAAAATAAATGAAAACAGAGACCCAAAAAGAGAGGGTGGACAAATATTTGTTGTTGAGAGGGAAACTTTATCAAATAACAGAGGTTTTAGAAGGCGCTATATTATCGTAAG